>CAMZMU010000033.1:37680638-37683138 GCA_947311845.1 Poa pratensis | reverse complement strand
ATCCGTTAACCGGGGCGAAAACGTGGAACGTGTCCCGTAAACGCCCAACGCATCCGGATCGGTGCAAACAGCCGAAAACTGGGCGAAAACGTGGACGGTTACGCGAAAACGGTTAACCGGGACGAAGTCCGACGGAACGTGTCCCGTCAACGCCCAGCGCGTCCGGAACGGCGCAAACAGCTGAAAAGTGGGCGAAAACGTGGACGGAAACACGAAAACGGTTACCGGGACGAAGTCCGACGGAACGTGTCCCGTCAACGCCCAGCACGTGCGGAACTGTGAAAGCAGGTGAAAACTAGGCGAAAACGTGAACGGAAACGCGAAAACCGTGAACCGGGGCGAAAAACGTGGAACGTGTTCCGTGAACGCCCAACGCGTCCGGAACGGTGCAAACAGCTGAAAACTGGGCGAAAACAGCTGAAAACTGGGCAAAACCGTGGTCGGAAACGCGAAAACGGTTAACCGGAGCGAAAACGTGAAACGTGTCCCGTCAACGCCCAACGCGTCCGGAACGGTGCAAACAGCTGAAAACTGGGCGAAAACAGCTGAAAACTGGGCAAAACCATGGTCGGAAACGCGAAAACGGTTAACCGGGGCGAAAACGTGAAACGTGTCCCGTCAACGCCCAACGCGTCCGGAACGATGCAAACAGCTGAAAACTGGGCGAAAACGTGGACGGAAACGCGAAAACCGTGTACCGGGGCGAAAAACGTGGAACGTGTGCCGTGAACGCCCAACGTGTCCGGAACGGTGCAAACAGCTGAAAACTGGGCGAAAACAGCTGAAAACTGGGCAAAACCATGGTCGGTAACGCGAACAACGGTTAACCGGGGCGAAAACGTGAAACGTGTCCCGTCAACGCCCAACGCGTCCGGAACGGTGCAAACAGCTGAAAACTGGGCGAAAACAGCTGAAAACTGGGCAAAACCGTGGTCGGAAACGCGAAAACGGTTAACCGGGGCGAAAACGTGAAACGTGTCCCGTCAACGCCCAACGCGTCCGGAACGGTGCAAACAGCTGAAAACTGGGCGAAAACAGCTGAAAACTGGGCGGAAACGCGAAAACGGTTAACCGGGAACGTGCAGGAATTCCTGCCATGGCAGAAAAATGGGCCTCTCTGTGCCCATGGCAGCAGTGTACCTCTCCTTCACAGCTGAAGGGCAGGGGTCCTGGGAGCGGGTGAGTTTCCCGGGTATAGTAGGGGGAGGCTGTGTGCCTGTACCTCCGACCGGGTGAAATGCCCGGTATGAGGGGGGATGCGTGTTTTCTAACGAAAATACGTAATCCAAGCGTGGGTTTTGGACGGATGTCATGCCCCGCTTACGGTTGCCTCGGTCGGATAAACGGAAAACTTGCCCTCGGTCGGATAAACGGAAAACTGTCCCGAATGAGCGGAAAACTGTCCTGGATGCGTGTTTTCTAACGAAAATACGTAATCCTAGCGTGGGTTTTGGACGGATGTCATGCCCCGCTTACGGTTGCCTCGGTCATCTGTTGTATTTGGGCACGCTGGGTTAACGTTGCCCCGTGAATCGCTTGCGGTCTAGACGGTCTGATTCCCCATAAAGGTGATGACTGCGTGCCAAAGGTGATTCTGTAAAGGGGCAACTGCTTCCCGGCAGCTCTAGGTACATATGTGATGGCCCGTGTGTTGCCTTCGGAAAACACGTCCATAAGGTGTCTTTGGGCACGCTGGGTAAACGTTGCCCTCGGATCGCTTGTGGTTTCGGTGGTTTCATTCCCCATAAATGTGGGCGACTACCGCGTGCCGCAGGTGATTCCATATTGGGAAACTGCTTCCTGGCAGCTCGAGGTACGTCCGACATGGTCCGTGTGTTGCCTTCGGAAAATAGTTGCCCCTGTAATGTTACCGTTGCCATTGCAACACCCGCGCGCTGTGGACACTCAGGACGCCTGCATGCAAGTGATTCCCCCGTGCTATGCGTGGGGGGAGGCTTGGCAGGCTTGACCGCTGTGGCTACGCGAGCGCATGAGTGGTTTTGGACCCGTGTCTGCCGGTAGATCCCCCGTCTTTGTGCGGCCGACTACCGGCGCCGTGTCCCGTCGGTTCTGTGGCTTATGTTACTGTTGCCTTTCAAGCGCTTGTGTGTTGGTACCCGAACTCCGGGTAGTGGTGCTTTGTATTCGGTTGCCTCGCGGTGGCCGCCTTCGGGTGTGCTGCTGCGGCCAAATGGCGCTAGCGGCGTTTCCTCGTTGTGCCGGCATGTTTACTCTGCCGGTGCAATCAAGGCAACCTCGCTCCCGCTGTTGGTCTCGGATGTTGCCTACGTTAAAGTCTCTTGGCCCATTTAAGTTGCCTTGACCCGACCCTAAGAAGCTCTCCGAAAAATTGAGAACAACCGGAACAGGTGTTGCCTCTACCTCTCCACAGTTAGTGGTAGGATTACGCAACATTCTGCGCCGATCCTCGAACTAGTAGGAACGAGCTTGGCCCGCTCAAATGCGACAACCGGCCCGGCCGTTGGCTCTGCCTTGACAG
>CAMZMU010000033.1:37136393-37431393 GCA_947311845.1 Poa pratensis | reverse complement strand
TGTCACATAAAAGAGGCACTTTGTCACAATTGACACCGTATTCCTTTAAAGTTTGCCTCATCCATAATAATTGGGTGCATGCACTTGCGGCCGCCACATACTCGGTTTCGGTGGTGGAGAGAGATATACAATTTTGCTTCTTGGAAGACCAACTCACCAAGGAAGCACCAAGAAATTGGCAACCCCGGAAGTTGACTTCCTATCATCTTGATCACCGGCCCAATCCGAGTCCGTGTACCCACGAAGAGAGAAAACCTTGTCCTTGGGGTACCACAAACCGAACTTTGGGGTATGAATCAAATATCGTAGGATTCTTTTGACCACCACCATGTGGCTTTCTTTAGGAGCGGCTTGGTACCTTGCACACACCCCTACACTCAACACAATATCGGGTCTAGATGCACAAATATAGAGCAAAGAACCAATCATGGAACGGTATACCTTTTGATCGACAGCTATACCCTTTGGGTTAAGTTGTAGATGAACCTTTGTGTCCATTGGTGTGCGCTTCTCCTTGACGCCAATCATATCAAACTTCTTTAGCATGTCTTGGATATATTTAGTTTGAGAGATGAAAGTCCCTCCCCTCAATTGCTTGATCTCAAAACCAAGGAAGACCTTCAACTCTCCCATCATGGACATCTCAAACCTATCGGTCATAAGATTTGAAAATTCATCATTGAAAGCATTGTTAGTTGAGCCAAAGATAATATCGTCCACATAGACTTGGCATATGAAAAGCTCCCCTTTTACTCTTTTGGTAAAGAGAGTGGGATCGATTTGCCCAACCTCAAATCCATGGTCTACTAGAAGCTCTCTAAGGTGCTCATACCACGCACGTGGAGCTTGTTTAAGTCCATAGAGCGCCTTATCAAGCTTGTACACATGGTTAGGGAGTTTGGGATCCTCAAAACCCGGTGGTTGCTTAACATATACTAACACCCTGTTTGGTTGCACGGAATTGGGGCTTGGAATTGGAATTGGAGCCCCAATTCCGAATTCCGGCGTTTGGACTGCGCTCAGAATTTGGGCCTGGAATTGCAGACCAATTCCGAGCCAATTCCGCAGCTACCGTTTTGTGAAGGGAGCAATTCCGAGCCTCGGAGGTCGGAAACGCTCGGAATTCGGACGCCGGCCACCGCCCCGCCCCGCCGGCCGCCGCACCTCCCCGTCGGCCGCCGCACCTCCCCGCCACACCTCCCTCCCCCGCCGCACCTCCCCACCGGCCGCCGCTCCTCCCTCCGCCGCCGCACCTCCCCGCCGGCCGCCGCTCCTCCCTCCCCGCCGCACCTCCCCGCCGGCCGCCGCTCCTCCCTCCGCCGCCGCACCTCCCCGCTGGCCGCCGCTCCTCCCCGTCGGCCGCCGCACCTCCCTCCCCCGCCGCACCTCCCCCGGCCGCCGCTCCTCCCTCCGCCGCCGCACCTCCCCGCCGGCCGCCGCTCCTCCCTCCCCCGCCGCACCTCCCCCGCCGCACCTCCCCGTCGGCCGCCGCTCCTCCCTCCCCCGCCGCACCTCCCCGCCGGCCGCCACCCTGTCCCTCCTCAGTTCCGGCCGGCATCAAAACAAGAATTCCACGATTCCACGATGTTGTGCATCCAAACAAGAATTTAACTGATTTGGAATTGAGGCCAATTCATTTCCAACTCGGATTTGGAATTCAACCCCAATTCAATTCCGAGCCCCAATTCTATGCAACCAAACACAGTGTAATTCTTTAAGTGGACCATTTAGAAAAGCACTTTTCACATCCATTTGTTGCAAGATAAAATTATGATGAGATACATATGCAAGGAGGATACGGATGGACTCAAGGCGAGCCACGAGAGCATAGGTCTCTCCAAAATCAATGCCTTCAACTTGAGAATACCCTTGAGCCACCAATCTTGCCTTGTTCCTCACCACCATGCCATGTTCATCTTGCTTGTTCTTGAATATCCACTTAGTGCCCATAGCATTGCGGCACTCGTTTGGCTTCTCAACTAGCTTCCACACTTTGTTGCACTTGAAGTTGTTGAGCTCTTCATGCATTGCATTCAACCAATCCGGATCTTCAATAGCTTCAAAAACTTTCTTTGGTTCCACCATGGAGATGTGTGCTTGATGTTCACTAAAGTTTGCACATTGTTTTCTAGTCACAACCTTGCCCTTCAAGTCACCAATAATATTTTCCAACGAATGTTGTCTTATCTCCATGGTTCTTGCAACTCTAGCTTGACGACGGGCTTCGATATCCTCATTGGATCGAGGGATAATCTCTTGATCATCTTGATCATTTGTGTCCCCGTCTTGACCGGAATGTTGACCTTGATCATCAATATGCACATCTTCAATATTATAAGAAGAAGGTTGATCTTGGTCTTGACCTTGGCTAGCATCAACAAAAGGAGAACTTGGTTCTTGCATAGCAACTTGGTAAACATGAGGAGGGTCTTGGACTTGTTCTTGGGTAGGTGCATCATTTGCTTCCAAAGTGGGTGTCGGTTCAACTTGTGATGGTGATGGAGTTTCCACATGAGTGGAGCTAGGTCCTTCTTGAGGTGCCTCATGCTGGATCTTGATTGGGCGAAAGAATCCGACTCCCATTCGCCTTATTGCATCTTGAGGTTCCTCATCATCTACATCACGAACATGAAATTGCGCCACTTGGGAGCCGTCATTCTCATCGAACTCCACACTACAAGATTCTACAATGGTCCCGAAGGACTTGTCGTAGATTCTATAAGTGTGGGATTTGGCACCGTAACCAACAAAAGTACCCTCTAAAGCCTTAGACTCAAATTTAGACAAACGATAACCTTTGATCTTATAGAAACACTTACAACCGAACACCCGGTAGTAGGAAATATTGGGCTTGTTGCCGGAAAGCATTTCATATGGAGTGAACTTCTTTCCCGTGCGGAAGTAGAGCCGGTTAGATGAGTGACATGCCGTGGAGATGGCCTCGGCCCACAAGAAAAGTGGAGTCTTGAACTCCGCCAACATAGACCTTGCCATACCATAAGGGTCCGGTTCTTCCTCTCGGCTACACCATTTTGTTGAGGGGTATACGCAGCGGAATATTGATGACAAATTCCCTCTTCACTAAGAAACTCATTTAGGGTGTAGTTCTTGAACTCAGAGCCATTGACACTTCTAATGGCGAATATAGGGACATTGTGTTGACGTTGAACTTCATTGGAGAAATCGATGATGGCTTGTTGGGTCTCACTCTTCGACTTGAAGAAATAAACCCAAGTGAATCTTGAATAGTCATCAACAATCACCAAACAATACTTCTTCCCACCAAGACTCGGTTGAGGCACGACACCAAATAGATCAACATGAAGAAGTTCCAATTCCTTATTGATGATATGATGGTCTTGCTTGGGTGGGGAGAATCATGCATCTTTCCTTCAACACAAGCCCTACAAATATGATCTCTAGAAAAATAAACATTCTCTTTTAGTCCAAGAATGTGGCCACCCTTGTGAAGACTTTGCAAAGTTCTAATATTGACATGGGACAAGCGGCGATGCCACAACCACCCCACGTCGGCCTTTCCGAAAAGGCACATTGCTTGAGTGTTGATAGACTCCGAAAAGTCCACCACAAACAACTCATGTTCAACATACCCAATGAAAGCGACCTTTAGAGTCTTGCTCCACATGAGTACCACAATATCAAGATCAAAATGGACGGCAAAGCCCATTTTGTTAAGTGCACGAACGGACATTAAATTGTAACCTAGGGACTCGACAAGCATGACATTCACAAGGGTGATATCCCTTGCTAATACCACCTTGCCGAGGCCCGATACCTTAGCTTTAGACTTGTCTCCATATGTGACGGTTGCATGATTATCATTTGGTCTCATCTCCGTCATAAGCTCCTTGCTTCCGGTCATATGACTTGTACATCCACTATCAATCACCCATTTCGACCCACCGGAAGCATAGTCCTCGGTGGCTTTGGCCATGAGACACTTGGCGGATTGGATGGGGATGTTCTCATTGGGGGATTCAAAGAGAGAAGGTGATGTTGATGAAGTAATAGCAATAGCGGCAACTTCACTTGTGGTTTCCTCTTCATCGCTCTCACCCCCGGACATGTACTCCTCTCTTGTCACCAATACCATTCTTGAAGGAGGCTTCTTGATGGGAAGGTTCTTCTTGAAGAAAGGTTTCTTGCTAGGGGACTTTGAGGCATTCTTGAGAACAAGCCTTCCTCCATTATCTTCACGGTTCTCATAGGGACACTCGGCAACATAGTGATATCTATCTTGGCAATTGAAGCAAGTCTTCATTTTTGGGTTGCCCTCTTTGTAACCACTCGATTTGAACTTTTGCTCCACTTGAGCCTTAGCTTTGGATGGGTTCTTCCAAAAGGTCCTTGACGCAAGAGCCACATAGTCCCTATGAGCAATCTTGAGTTCTTCGGTGTCCATGGTGGACACATCTTCACAATCTTGATCTTCATTGTGTTCAACCACCTTGGCCTTCAAAGCAAGTGAAGCTCCATGTTGCATTCCAATAGCTCGGGCACGAGAGTCTTGTGCAATTTTGGCTTGGACTTTGAAAGATTGCATCTCTTGCATGACTTCATTGGAGGTCAATTGTGGATAGTTGTGCCTTCCTTGGAGACTTTTCAAGTCGGCCGATTCAAAGGGCAAGAGAGCATTCACATACTTCCTCTTGATCCAATCATATATTCACATGGGTTCCACCAAGAGCTTTATAGGCATTGGCAAGGGACTTGAGTTTTCGATACATTTGCTCATGGTCTTCTCCATCTTCCATGAAGAAACCTTTGGCCTTGTTGCTCATTTCCTCAAACCGGTTTCTCTTCATGCTTTCATTTCCAACGAACACCTCAACAAGACAAGCCCAAGCTTCTTTGGCAGTGGTGCAATGCTCGATGTGAGACATATCATCATCTCCCACGGCATCTCGGATCAAATCAAGAGCGGTGGCATTTAGTTGACAATCAACGACCTCTCTTCTTGTCTTGTTGGATTCATCCACGGCGTGATATCCTTGCTCAATGATCCTCCAAAGCCCGATAGATGCACTGTTCACATAATTTCTCATAGAAGATTGCCATTTAGTAAACAAAGATGCATTTAGCTTAGGTGGGTTTCCCCTTAGGTGAATTGGAGGATGAGGGATAGATAGGTCGGGTGAGTATGGGAATGGAGCGGCACTATATACTCCCCAACCATTAGGTTGTTTAGTCGGGGTGTCAATTTTATCTTGTTCAACCCCCTTCTTCTTCCCACCAACATCTTCATTCTGGGCTTTGTCAACCTCCGAAGAAAGAGCGGTGGGTGGAGGTGAGATATCCTTAGCTTCCATGAGTTTCAAGATCATCTCTTGCAACTTGTCCATTTTAGTTTCCATAGAGGACTTCAAGGTATTGAAGTCCTCCACGGAAACCGAGGTGGACTCGGTGGGAAGCTCATGAATCTCAACTCCATGCTCATCGATGGACATACTTCTCTTAGGCCGTTAAGCCCGAATAAAGAGCCGAGGCACTGATACAAATTGAAAGGATCGGTATGGCCACCTGGGGGGGGGGGGGGTGAATAGGTGCTACTCAATTTTTAGCTATTTTTCGAATTTAGGCTTGGCACAAAGGTAAATTCTCTAGATATGCAACTACGGTGAATTTACCTATATGACAAGTTAACACTAGACTAAGCACGATACAAGTAAGAGCTAGCGAGTAAGGAGTAACCTAACGGGAAGCACGCGGAGACAAGGATGTATTCCCGAGTTCCTCCTTTTTAGGGGAGTACGTCTCGTTGGAGGGGTGTGAGTTTCAAACTCAAACGCCACAAATGGCCTCACCCTTTTCTTCGATGAACCTTGCCCTAAAGCTCGGTTCACCTTCCACTATCGGAATCCTTCAAGGCGGAATCCGAAGCCCTTACAACAAACTTGAGGCTCAACCCACAAAAGGATTGGGGCTCCCAAGCACGACAACACCTGCTACACAAAAGTAAAAAGCAAGTAAGTACAACAAGATGCCTAGGTTTTCCTAGTGAAAACCCTAGGCTCGAATCCCTCAAGTGAATGAGGGGGAAATGAACAACGATTTGGTGACGATGTAGATCGGGGGCTTCTCCTTTAGATCTCGAGTGAGCTCGATTGGTTGGTGGAGTAGGGAGATCTAGGAGAAGGAAGCTTGCATTAATGGAGACAGAGAGTGGACTTGAAGCTTAAGTGTTCTTGGGGAAGACCACTCCTTAAATACCCCTCTCTTCGAAAGGAGCCGTTTGAGCTGAGATTCCCGCAGCGCTACTACCGCCACAGGCGGCAGTACTACCCTGCCTTCTTCCGGTCAAAGGGCAACGGCTCCGGTCTTGGTCAAACCGCGCCAGAAGACGCGGCGGTACTACCGTCGGAGGGCGCGGTACAACCGCTGAGGAGCGGTACCACCACCCCGGTACCGCTCTGCGCAAGAGAGACCCAAAACGGGGGTACCTCCAGCGGTACCGCCAGTGGTAGCAGGCGCCGGAACAGCTTCCTCCGCTGGCAGAAAAAGACGGAGCGGTACTACCGCCAGCGGGAGTGGTACCACCGCTGGGGGTTGCGGTACTACCGCCGCGGTACCGCCAGAGGTACCGCACGTGGTAACAGACGGCGATTTCGGGCGGTACCGCCAGTGGTAGCGGTTTCTTCAGTTCCCAGTGACTGTGCAGGGGTACTACCGCTGCCTCCAGCGGTACTACTGCTTCCTGAAGCAGGAGACTGTTTCAATCTTTTCTTCACATCTGTAAAATCCCGCCAAGCTCAAATACACATTAAATTGACTAATTTTGTTGTTACAAACACCAAAACTTTTAAGCACAGGAGATGCTCTTTCAGTTAATAGACGTACGTTAAGAAACTATAGCCCGACAAACTCGAATCGAAATCGGAGAAGGTCGTCTTTGTAGGATATCCGCGGGAAACCATAGGATATACCTTCTACAATCAAGCCGAGGGAAAAACGTTTGTCACAAAGAGCGGCACCTTTCTCGAGAAAGAGTTTCTCGCTAAAGGAATAAGTGGGAGGAAAATAGACCTCGACGAGATAGTTGATCCTGAACTCGAAATTCCAAGTGGCGCAACGGAAACTGTTCCTGAACCGTCCTCCATAACAGATGGAGTGGGAGAAAATGTCGAGGAGGCTATTGTACCTCGTAGGTCTGGAAGAACCCGTACATCTCCAGAGTGATACGGTAATCTTGTTTGCACCGTCATGTTAATTGAACAAGACGAACCTACGAACTACAAAGAGGCGATGGAAGGACCCGAGTATGGACTTTGGTGGAGATTCCCGAAGGGCGTAAGGCCGTCGAGAATAAATGGATCTTTAAGAAAAAGACTGACGCTGACGGTAACGTGACCGTCTACAAAGCTCGACTTGTCGCAAAAGGTTTCCGACAAATTCATGGAATTGACTACGATGAAACTTTTTCACCGGTAGTGATGCTAAAGTCTATTCGGGTTTTGCTAGCAGTAGCTGCATATCATGACTATGAGATATGGCAGATGGATGTCAAAACAGCGTTCCTAAATGGTAACATTGAGGAAGAGTTGTATATGGTACAACCTGAAGGTTTTGTCGATCCAGAGAGTGCTGGCAAGGTATGCAAGCTTCAACGTTCCATTTATGGATTGAAGCAAGCATCTCGGAGCTGGAATCTTCGCTTTGATGACGTGATCAAAGGTTTTGGATTTGTCCAAAATGCGGAAGAGACATGCATTTATTAGAAAATGAGTGGGAGCTCAGTTGCATTCCTAGTTCTATATGTGGATGGTATATTACTAATTGGGGATAATGTGGAACTTCTGAAAAGCGTGAAGGAATATTTAAACAGTAATTTTTTCATGAAGGACTTAGGAGAAGCTTCATACGTATTAGGCATTAAAATCTATCGTGATAGATCAAGGCACCTATTAGCGTTAAGTCAAAGTACTTACCTTGACAAGATATTAAAGAAGTTTAGTATGCATTTGGCAAAGAAAGGTTTTCTGCCGGTTGTCAAGGGTAAGATGTTGAGCACGGCTCAATGTCCAGTGGCGGCTCTTGAAAAAGCCGAAATAGATGGCACTCGATATGATTCGGCTATAGGATCGATCATGTATGCCATGTTAAGTACTCAACCCGATGTAGCATTGACTCTCAGTTTGCCGAGTCGATTCCAAAGTAATCCTGGCAAGGGACATTGGATAGCTGTTAAGAACATACTTGTAACATCCCAGAATTATAGTCAGCATTATTATTCCAAAAATGAGGGCCAACAAAAACTTTTGTTGATTATTATGTGTTGTTTGCAAATTGTTGCTTGTGGTAATTATTTCTTGCTAATTGTGTTGCTTGCTCTAAATAAAAACAAGAAGAAAAGAAAAGAAATAAAATAACAAGTAAATCAAGAAAAACAAAAGTGACAATTGTGTCACACAAATTCTCCAAGGGGAGAAACTAAAATTCTTTCAAACCAAAATTCAGTGGAGTGGTTATATAAACTCTCCCATTTTTATTCCTACAACTCTTCCCTCTCAAAAATTTAATTTAAAAATCTAAATTTAAATTCTATTACTTTCTTTATTAAATTCAAATCACAAAATTTGCTATGTTGCACTTGACAAATGAAATGCAACACAGCACCACAAATCCATGTACACATATGTGAAGCAATTTATCAAATAAAATTAAAGAAATTCGAATTAAAAATTCAGTGAGGCATTGTGTCGAACACCCTGTGGACAGGAACAAAGTTCTTCCCCAAATCGATGAACACTGAGATCAATCGATCGATTTCGGGAGTTGTTTGTCGATTCCCCGCACCACTCCACTGCTCCCCACCCCGCGGATCTTTGCGATGCACCGGAGCATCACGGGAGCCACCCAGTTCGTCGCATTGATCGCCGCCGTCCAGGGGACAGCAGCTGGCGCGCCCTGCGCCATGGCCGTCGCCGTGGCAACGGCGTTGTCGACACCACAGCGACCGGTACTGTGCCCCCCTCTCTCTCCCTTGCGTCTCTGCGTCCTGTCGACGCCACAGCTCGCCCAGGAGGGACCCCCCCTTCACCGCTCCGCCCGAGACGGCCGTGCCGGTGCACGCACCCGCCGCCCAAATGACCCCAGCCCCGTCCCAAATTCGAGCACGCCCAGCTCGCCGCCACGCAGCCGAGCTACTCCTCAGCACCTTGGACACCGTAGCCGCCCCTACGGCAAGCTCACCTCCCCTCTGCACCGCTCCCGCGCCGCGTCCACCATGGACCGGACCTCGGGTATAAGTACCCGCCCGCACCGTGCATCCTCTCCACTCCACCACTGCCTCCCTTGCTCTCACCACCCCTCGTACACCGCCAGGAGGGCGGTGCCGCTGCTGCCGAGCCGTTGCTGCAGCCGCTGCTGCTGCCCGTGCACCTCCAAGCCCGCCGTGCCCGAGGTAGGCGACGACACGGTCACCGCCGTGCTGGCCTCTCTTTCTCCCCTCTCTGGCCCTCACCTGCCTCACCATTACCACCGCACTCACCTGCCATGTTTTCCCGGTGTTTCGTGCACAGGATCGACACAGCGAACTCGCCGGGGCCAGTGCACGGCCGTGGAGGAGAAGCAGCTCGCCGCCGACGAACCAGTCCACCCCAGCAAGTGCAACTCAGCCAGGAGCTTCCCCCACGCCGCCGCCGTCGATCTGCATCATCTCCGCGACCTCCCGAGCCCCTAGGTGAGCAGCCCATCCACCTCGCCGTCGCCGGAGCTTCGGCTCCGCTTGATTTAGGTCGCCGCCGTCCGCCGTCGACGTGGACGAGCGTGGACCGTTTGATCTTCGATCAACGGTAGCGTACCGCTTCGGTTAAAAGAGAGAGAGAGACTGACGGGCGGGCCCCACTCGTCAGGTTTTAAATCATTTCCAGCGCGCGCTGTGCCGCTGCCATATAGGCCCCACTCGTCAGAAATTTAAACATTATCCATAACTAGGTTTTCTCTGTTTAAATTGAAATATGAAAACAGTACTGTATCCAACTTGTAAATTTAATATCTCAAGATTTATAGCTCCAAATAAATCAAATCTAATTGTTCTGGAAAGCTTATGAAAATGTTTAACCAACCCAATTGGATTCAATTCATTTAGATGAATAATAAAAATGTATTATTAAAAATACTACAGAAGGTTTAAACTCTAAACTTGTTTGTTTCTGATACTCTGTTAGTCCAAATAATTCCAAACCAATTTTACTAGCTTAGTACTGCCATGTATTAGCTTCCCTAATTTTGGTAGAATTAATTGTGCAGTAATAATTGTTTAGTACAAAGATGAAGTTAGAACACCCTTCTGCACTAAAACAATTAAAAATGTTTTAATGGTAAACCCAAATGGTTTAGGACCAATTTTGTTAGATCAAATTTAGCCATGTTTAGTTACCCCTAAAAGGATTTAATTTTAGGATCAACAGAACTTAATTGGTAGCCAAAACTTGATTAAGTTACTGGATTAAACCCCAAGATTCTTCGGAAGAGGCTCGGTGACGAAGATCCGCTTGTCGGGTCCAGGGTCCCGCTTCTTGTTCTTGGCTGGAGCGACCTTGTCCTCGGGTTCATCCTCCCGGGGAACTTGGCTCCTTCTTCAGTTCGAGCGCACCGATCTGCAAGCTCCCAGAGCTTACGAGCAGATTCGACGCGATGGATGCTCAGCTTCTCGCGCATCTTGGGGTTGCGGACGTTGGCGTGGAAGGACTGGATCACCAACTCCTCCTTGATGCATGGGATGGTGTTCATCTTCTGGGTGAAGCGCTGGATGAACTTGCGGAGAGTTTCACCCGGTAGCTGCTTGAAGTCGTGGAGATCACTGGGAGCCCCCGGGCGCTCGTACTCGCCTTGGAAAGCCCCCAGAAATTGCTCCTTCAGTGTCTGCCAGGAACGGATGGAGCACTTGGGAAGGTTGAGAAGCCAAGTCTGGGCGTCTCCCTTCAGGGCCAAGGGGAACCAGTTGGCCATCATGACCTCGTCGGCCCCGGCAACCATCGCAGCAAGAGAGTAGATCTGCAGAAAGTCCCGGGGGTTCGTGGTGCCGTCGTAGCGGAGAACATCGATCTTGAATTTCTTGGGCCAGTTGAAGTGGCGGAACTCGGGAGCGAGGGCGAGGCAACCTTCGGCGAGGTCGATTCCCCGATCTTCCCGGCGGTGACGTTCTTGGCGACGCTCGATGCGGGTGCGCATATCCTCGTTCTGACGGATGTTGAGCTCGTCACGAAGATCTGGGTTGCGCGAGGTAGACGACCCGATGGAGATGGCCTCGCCGTGATCGCGGTTTAGCCGTTCAGCCATCGGTGGCGCGGTGCGAGGAGGCGCCGTCTTGGCTTGACGTTCACCACGAGACTGGCCTCGCGGATCAACTTCTATGCCTTGTTCATGTATGATAAAACCAAGGAACCTCCCAGCCGACACGCCAAAGGCACACTTCAAAGTATTCATCTTGAGCCCGTACTTCCTCATTCTTTCAAACGCCAGCCGCAAGTCGGCCAAGTGATTTGACTCGCCGTCCGACTTAACCACCACATCATCAATATACACCTCCAGTACGACTCCCAGAAGATCATGAAATATAAGATTCATCGCTCTTTGATATGTGGCTCCAGCATTTTTCAATCCAAAGGTCATCACAGTCCATTCAAACAAGCCAACAAAGCCTGGGCATCGAAACGCCGTCTTAGCCGAATCTTCTTCGGCCATAAATATCTGGTTGTAACCTGCGTTGCCATCCAAAAAGCTGATAACTTTGTGGCCTGAGGCTTCGTTGATAAGCATGTCGGCTATTGGCATAGGGCACTCATCCTTTGGCGTAGCGCGATTCAAATCTCTGAAATCTATACACGCCCTGATCTTGTCGGATCCTTTCTTCTCGACCGGCACAATGTTGGCTATCCATTCGGCATATTTGCAAGGCCGAATGAAGTTGGCTTTCAAAAGCCGATTTCTGCCTTAATCCGATCATAGATCAGCGGATTAAACTTGCGAGCCGGCTGCTTGTATGGCCTGAAGCCGGCTTTAATAGGCAACCGATGTTCAACCAACTCTCGGCTTAACCCAGGCATCTCGTGGTATTCCCATGCAAAGCAATCCACGTACTCCTTGACTAGCGCGATTAATTTAGACTTATAATCGGCCGCCAACTTTTACCTGACAAATGTCGGCCTAGGGACAGTGCCATCCCCAATGTCTACTTCTTCAAGTAAGTCAGCCGATGTGAAGCCTAGTCCCAACTTGTCCATATCGTCTGGTTCTTCAATTGCTTCGTACATATCGTCCTTTCGGCCCGATACTTGTCCAGACGCTTCTGCAGCCACTCGTCATTTTGATCCATCTACTTGAGAAGCAGCTGATTACCACCAATCGACTTTAGAGACACTGACACGAATCCGTCCCTGGTAGCACTCAGGAAGTCGAACCCGGATAAATCACGCCTAGAAAGGCATGTGACATTAGAATGTTGCCAGTCAATAATCGACTCGGCTAATGCAATGCACGCCGATTCGTCAGCATTGATGACTTCAATTTTGTCGTCAACCCATTGCACGAGTTGCTGGTGCATAGTAGACGGAACACACTGGTTAGCATGAAGCCAATCCCGTCCCAGCAGCACATTGTAATTTCCCTGCACCTCAGCAACAAAGAAGGCGGTAGCCAAAGTCTTGCTTCCTACTGTGAGCTCCAAGCTAATAACGCCTTTGGCTTCTACTCCTTCTCCTCCTTCGAACCCATTCAACACCATGTTTGTCTTCATCAAGTCGCCATCATCTAGCTGTAGTTTCTTGAAGACAGAATACGGCATCAGGTTTACCACAGCGCCGCCATCAACCATCATCCTGGTGACCGGCTTGCCATCAATATGCCCTCTGACGTACAGAGGCTTGAGGTGTTTCACCGGCTTGTCAGGTTTTTCGAAGACAACATATTTGGGTCCAAAGTTGATTTGCGGTACCTCGCCTTCTTCAACAGCACGGAACTCAGCAGGCAGGTAATATACCATGTTGATGTCCATACCCACTCGAGCCGGCGACTCCTCATAATCTAGCAAATCTTCATCTGTTAAGTCGCCTGACTCCTTCATTGCCGATTCTAATGTTGCCGGATCTTCACCTTCCGGCTCTGTCATTGCGAGGTCTTGATTTGCCGGCTCAACTATGGCCGGGTCTGAGGTTGCCGGCTCTTTCGTAGCCAGGTCTTGAATTGCCGGCTCATCCATCTGCCTCTACTTTGTCAGCCCACGAAGAATAAGTGGTAGCCGGCATGACTGCCAACTCTGTTGCATCGCTGATAACTGGAGCTGGCATGGTTGTTGAAGGAGCCGCCATGATGATGGGTCTGGGGATCCAGGCTTGAGAAGGCACCATTGGGCGTTCAACATTGAAAGCGGCATCCCTTGTCTTCTCTGCTTTCTCCTCCGCCTTTTTCCCGGTTCCTTGCCCTCTGTAGTTTCCGCCTTTGTGTCTTCGTTATACCTCGCGGGCACCATTTAGGCTGAGTATACTTTGGATCCCGGGGTTGAGCTGCTGCTGCTTGGCTAGAGCTAGCCTCATGATCATTGGTTGCCGCCTTGGGCACGATAACATGCATCGGCCTTTTGTTTGCTGGCTCAGTAACCGGTTCCTTCAACTTCAGCACATGAGTTCCGACGATCAAAGAGCCGTCCGAAGACAACTTGCCTGGTTCAGCCGCCTTAGTACCCTGCGCCCTGATCCGCCAATATGACGAATCACAGGGATATACTAGCCGGTCTTGCACAGGTTGCTGGATCGCTCTGCGTTTGAACTCGTCAGCTGGCTTGTGGTGCCAACTGTTCCCTCCGACAAATGGTGACCTTGGTCGTTTCCCGTACTACCATTGGCGTGATCTTGCTCCGGCTTGGCGTACATACTTGTTCAGCAACATGTCGAAAGTTGGCTTTGTCTTCCTCGGTCTGTATTCAACATGGTTTGTCTTCCATCTACCAACTTCCGGGCTCTTGGGCTTGATAAATCTAGGCGGCAACTTGTCTGGCCGTGGTCCTTGCCCCCCGAGTGCAGGATTCCTGACAGTAACCTTGATGACCTCCTGTCCTCCGGGTTGCCGGCATACTGTGACTTGTCTCCCTGCCGCCTTGTTGAAGGCTTTTTCCCTGGGCTCACCAACAACAATGTTAGATTTATTAGCAGCTTCGGCCGCCTCTGGCCGAAGAAGAACCATCTTTCCCTCCAAGTCTAGCGTGTTTATTGGAAACGGCTGTGTGTCAATTGCCATGCTGGCAAAGCTCAATCGTCCATCATTGAGGGCCGATTGGATCTGTTTGCGAAAGACATTGCAATCATTAGTAGCATGAGAGAAAGAATTGTGATACTTGCAATAAGCCCGCCGCCTTAATTCATCGGGCGATGGTATAACATGACTGATCCTAATCACTTTATCCTTTAACAAGGCATCAAATATTTTGTCACATTTGCCTACGTCAAAGCTACATCTTATTTCATCAGCCCGATTCTTACGAATCGACTTCAGATCATCACACATAAATGGTTTGGCCTTGCTGGGCCAAACGAACTCGGCAGCATATACATCGGCTTCATCACCAGAGTCGGCATCATTTTCGACAATATTAAGCCGGCTCCTGCTCATCCGATGTGAGTCTTTTGACTCATTGACCCGACTCTCTTGAGCCAGAGCTCTTTCTTGGACCTGGCCAATAGACAAAAATTCATGTCCTTCTAACCTCTCTTTCATGTAGGACCTTAGCCCATTGAAAACCAAGTCAGCCATGTCTCTTTCAGTTATCACCAAGCTATAGCATCGGTTTCTGGTGTTTCTAAATCTCTTGACGTAATCGGATACCGATTCGTCATGTTTCTGCTTAACCGATGTAAGGTGGGACAACTTAAGTTCTATTTCTCCGGCAAAGAAGTGCTCATGAAACTTCTGCTCCAGATGAAACCAAGTATGTATAGAATTAGGAGCTAAAGCCAAAAACCATGAAAATGCAATGCCGGTTAAAGATAATGAGAACAAGCGAACTTTGATATGATCATGATTAGCTTCGCCTAATTGAGCCAGGTACTGACTAATATGTTCCCATGTTGACTTATTATCCACCCCATTAAATTTAGTAAACTCAGGAACTCTATAACCAGGTGGATAAGGTTGCAAATCAAAATAATTGGGGTAAGGCTTAATGTAAGTCCTATGTTTTGGCATAACCCCGAGTTTATCATAAGCTATTTGGTCCAATTTCCTCCTAAACTCGGCCATCAAATCGTCCATATTGGCTGATTGAGCCGGTACAGGAGAAGAATTGGCGGCAGGGCCAGCTTGCACCCAAGTAGCCGAATTTTGATTCGGCATTGACTCATGACCCAGGAGCCGCACCGTTTGATCCGGCTGGATTGCCGGATTAGGCACACTCTGGATAGGAGTTGGACAAGGCAGAGTAGGTACAAGTTGGTTTTCCCAAGTTTTCCCAATCGGCAGTTTGTCTGATGGCTGGTTCTGGAGCGTGTTTTTCTTAGCCTTTTCGCTATTTAGCATAAGATCATAAACATTGGCGGTGCCTTGCGAAACATGATATTGAATTTCGGCTATTTGCTCAGGAGAAAAGAGGGGTTTGCTTACAGCGGGTTGGTCGATGTTGATTTCCAGAGGTACAAACTCCGGCTCCTTGATCGGCGAGATTACACCTTGCCGATCTACCTTGAAGCGGCGGCATTGTGGGCCTTTTTATAGCCAGTGGATTGGGCGGGAAATGATGGCGGGGGCAGGAACCGAAGGGTTGTGGTGAGGCGACGCGTTGGTTTAATGCTGGCGACACGTCTATGCCACGATGATCTGGCAGCGCTGCTTGGACAGACGGGAAAGCCGATGTGCCATTACAGATGACGTGACCGCGGGTGTGCGGACGACAAGCTGGTCCGCCTGTCGGAGGCTGGATCCAGACACGGCGGGTGTTAACCGGCGCCCCCGAGCGGGCCTCTAGACTTAGGTGCCAGACAAATTTTGGGTCGGCTCGGACATATGGGGGTGTCGCTAGGGTCGATTGTTTTCGTCCGAACCCAGATTGGGCCTTTTGGGATGCCGGTGGAGATGTTGTTAACAGCTTTAGGGTTTTGGTTGCCTCGTATGAGGGCGTCGGCTGCTTGTTATAGGAGATGGAAAGAGCCTCCATCGTGGCTTACAAAGGGGTACGGTATGGGGTGGTGTACTACACCATACCTTATACCGTATATGTACAATAGTTTCAACAGCCCCCTACACCACCCCTATACTGTATACGTACAATAGTTTCAACAACCCCCCTTAATCTAAACTCTTACAAAGATTTAGATTACGCTTAAACTCAATTAACTATCTAACAGGTAGAACTTTAGTGAAGCCATCTTCTACTTGATCTTTAGTAGAGATAAATTCAATCTCTAGGTTTTTGCTTGCTACTCTCTTTCTAACAAAATGATCAATCTCTATGTGCTTCGTTCGTGCATGGAAAACAGGATTTGCAGACAAATAGGTTGCACCTAAATTGTCACACCATAAACATGGCTTTAGCACCAAGTTCATGAACAAGAGATTCAACCCATATAAACTTAGCTGTGGCATTAGCAACTGCTTTGTATTCAGCCTCGGTGCTTGACCGAGACACTGTGGCCTGCTTACGAGAGCTCCAGGAAACCAAATTTGGGCCAAGAAAGATTGCAAAGCCTCCAGTGGAATGTCTGTCATCAAGACATTCAGCCCAATCTGCATCTGAAAAAGCACTCAAACGAGTATGAGACGAGCGTGTAAAAGTGAGACCAACTTGTAATGTATCCTAAACATATCTAAATATTCTCTTTGCACCCGTCCAATGTGATGTTGTTGGAGCATGAAGATATTGACAAACTTTGTTAACTGAGAAGGACAAATCCGGACGTGTAAGGGTCAAATACTGTAAAGCACCAACAATGCTTCTAAACTGTGTACCATCTTCAGAACCAAGAGGTATGCCTTCATGTAGTGATAGTTGCTCAGTAGATGACAAAGGTGTGGGTGCTGGCTTGCATTTTTTCATACCAACTCTTTCTAACAAATCCATGGCATATTTTTCTTGTGTCAAAATCAACCCATCTTTAACTTTCTTAACTTCAATACCCAAAAAGAAGTGCAAATCACCAAGATCTTTAATAGCAAAATGTTTGTTTAGATCTTAAAGTAGAATTGATGTGGCTTCATGAGAAGAGCTTGAAACAATAATGTCATCAACATAAATTAGGACAAACATTGTGATACCTGATCTTTGATAAAGAAACAAAGAGGTGTCAGCCTTTGATGCTACAAATCCAAGATCATGGTGTTTAGAACTGAGCCGTGAATACCATACTCTTGGAGCTTGTTTTAACCCATAAAGAGCCTTATCCAGCCTGCAAACATAATGAGGTACATCCGAATTTTCAAAACCTAGGGGTTGTTTCATGTAGACCTCCTCTTCCAGAACACCGTGTAAAAACGCGTTCTTGACATCTAGCTGCCGTAAGTTCCATCTGCGAGAAACTTCAATTGCTAGAACAATCCGAGTAGTTGCAACCTTAACCACTAGACTAAAAGTATCTTCATAGTCTATGCCATACCTTTGCTTGAATCCTTTAGCCACTAGTCGTGCTTTGTATCTGTCAATCGTGACATCTGCATTTTTCTTAATATGATAAAGCCACTTACAATCAATTAAATTTCTGTTTGTACTTGGTGGAACAAGATGGTATGTCTCTTATTCTGAAGGAGTGCATTGTATTCTTCTTCCATTGCCTCCCTCCACTTGGAATCATCCAGAGCCTCAGACAAAGAAGATGGTTCACCTGTAGATGTTAGCAATGCATGGCTAGGAGAATCCTCCCAATATATTTTAGGCTTCCTACCATATCGAATAGTGCCATCCGCATAACCTTTGGGCTGTTTAATACCTTTCTGGAGACGCGTTCGTGGAGCAGCTACAGGAGAGACTGCAGGAGTCGATTCCACAGAAGAGTCAGCAGCAGTGTCATGCGCAAAGCCAGCCCCAGGAGAGGCCACACCACTCCCTGGTGTAGCGGATCCAGAGGAGGCAGCAGATCCGGCCGAACCGGGGGGCGACACGTCGATGTGCTCGTGGTCATCACGTGAAGACGACAGGGACGGCGACCGCTCGGGGTGCCCGCCCAGGTGGTCTTGGTCGGAGGCGTGGGCAGATGGCGACCGCTCGAGGGTCCCGCCCTGGTTGTCTTCGGGCGGAGGGGATTGGACGTGCGGCGACCGAGGTGAATCATCCTCTGGATTGCTGTGCTCAGGATCCGAATCCAAAGCAGAATCAGCATCGGAGTCAGTGGCATCATTTGCTGCACCGTTTTGAGGCATTTCTTCATCATTTTGAGCCATGATTAGTAACAGGAACAAAAGGCAAAGGCATATAATCATCTATGTGTGCATCCCCATGATTTGACGTGTGTGGAAGGAGAAGTATTTCTTCACGAAGACGTTTACCAGCATTTGGATGTAATGAAGCAAAAGGGAAAACGTATTCATTAAAGACAGCATCTCGTGGAAACATCAACGTATTTAACTCCCTTATGGCGAGGACTATATCCTGAAAAGACACAATGGGTCGAGCGGAAAGCGAGCTTCCATTTGTTATAGGGATGAAGGTTGGGCCAACAGGCACAACCAAACAGTCGAAGTGAATCATAGTTGGGTGTGGTGTGAAGAACGCATTCATTGGGAGTTTCTGAATTTATGACTTACTTGGAAGCAAGTTTATGAGGAAGGTGGCAGTGAGGAAAGCTTCATCCCAGAATTTTAAAGGCATGGATGCATTTGCTAGTAAGGCAAGGCCAACTTCAACAATGTGACGGTGTTTGCGCTCAGCAGAGCCGTTTTGCTGATGCGCATGAGAACAAGAAACATCATGAGTGATGCCAATTTTCTGAAAGAAGCTATTTAATTTTTCATATTCACCACCCCAATCAGTTTGCACAGTTGTGATCTTCCTATCAAACTTGCGCTCAACAAGCTGCTGTAAGTTAAGAAAAACTTGATAAACATCAGATCGTTTCTTAAGAAGATAAATCCATGAAAATTTACTAAAATCATTGATGAAGCTTACATAATAGGTGTGTTTGCCAACAGAGGCTGGAGCAGGACCCCATACATCAGAAAAAACTTGTTCCGAAGGAACAGTGGAAACACTGGTAGAAACAGGATATGGTAGTTGATTACTTTTTGTTAGTTGGAAAGAATCACATATGTAAGGATTTATTTATTGGGTATGAGATAACTTGTGCTTCCTAAGAACTTGTTGAACTACAAAAGAAGAAGGGTGCCCTAGACGACGATGCCTTGTGGATGAGGAAGGCTTTATTGAGATGAACGTATGCTTGGACGACGACCCCGTAGAGACTGGCACTAGAGGGTAGAGCCCATCATGATAGGGACCCTTAAACATAATTCTTTTTGTGGCCTGATCCTTTATCAAAAAGAAGAATGGGTGAAATTCAACAAACACATCATTGTCAAGTATGAGTTTATGGATAGACAAAAGATTCTTAGAGGCACTAGGGACATGAAGAATATTATTTAGATGCAAGGAAGCATGTGGGGTGCGCAACATAGAATGACCAATATGACTTATTACCATACATTTCCCATCGGCCGTGTGGACGCGTTCACATCCATTGAACTTCTCATGCGTAGACATCTTGTTCAGTTCACTAGTGATGTGATCGGTTGAACCCCTGTCGCAGTACAAATTTGTATCCACACCATAGGATGCAATGTTGGCAGGCTTGTCCTCATGATCACCATCATTGTCCGAGTGATCATCATAGCGCCACCAGCAGTCTGCAGCAGGGTGACCATGTATTTTTCAAAAATGACATGTGACATCAATAAAGGGGGTCGGGGTACGATAACTCCGACCACAGCGGCTGTCACGCTGATCATCCCGACGGAGACTATCGGTCCTATCATCACGCCGGCTACCATTGTCACGGCGCCGGTCCTGTCCACGCCCATCTCTGCGTCCGCGGTCATCACGGTCACGTCCACGGTCACCATGCTCGGTCCGGTCACGGTAGTCACCACGCCCGCGATCACCACGCTCGGCGCGGTCACGGTAGTCACCACGCCCGAGGTAGTCTCCACGCCCACGGTCACCACGCTGCACTACATTGGCGGAGGAGGTGAAGGAGTCATCTGTAGGTCCATCGATCATCTCATTGCGCATGTCATAGGAGGACAACTGCCCAAACAAGTCATCGAGGGTGGTGCTAGGGTTTCCATTGACCGCGGCAACGAGGGCATTGTAGGTGCTGTCTAGACCATGAAGAATGTATCCAATGAGTTCGTCATCCTCGAGCGGCTTCCCGGCTGCATCAAGCTCGGAGAAAACCCTTTCATCTTCGTGACAAACTGATCAACAGTAAGATCCCTTCTTCTTGGTGTCGTTGAGAGCTGACCTGAGGTGTTGTACCTTTGTTCTTGAAGCGGACGAGAACATCTTGTTGATGGCAGCCCAGACCGCAGCAGTGGACTCCATCCCAAGAACATGCGAGAGGATATCTGGAGAGAGCGGGTTTAGCAGAAATCGCAGGACTTGCTGGTCACGTGAGATCCAGGACAAGTAGGCGGGTTCTCCACGGTGATCGTCTTCTTCTCGCTGTCTTCGACATCCATGGTTTTGGCTGGTGCAGGATCTGTTCTGTCAAGCAATCCCATCACATTGGCGCCTCGGAACGCTGGAAGGACAAGCACTTTCCACAGGACGAAGTTTCCCCGGGTCAAGTGTTGGGTCGGTATCGCCCCTTGGGCAGAGGCGAGCGAGGCGCTTGATAAAGAGGAACTCATGGTGGTGGACTAGGGTTTTGTTTGGTTTTGGCGGCGGCGGCTGGCAGAAGCACAACGTCGGCGGTGGGTTTTGGTTTTTGGTTTTGCTCTTTGAGTTTTGGTGCGGCAGCGGCTTGAGAGCGGCGGCGGCAACGTGTTTCTTGGTTTTGCTTCGGGCGGCGGCGGCGGTAGAAGAGCTACGGCGGCGGCGGCCAGGAAGATGGCGGCAGCGGCAGCTAGGTCGTCGCGGAAAAGGACCGCTCTGATACCATAACGGCTTTATGGTTTTGGGAGAAAAGACGTTGCCTCGTAGGAGGACGTCTGCTGCTTGTTCCATCGTGGCTTACAAAGGGGTACGGTATAGGGGTGGTGTACTACACCATACCCTATACCGTATACGCACTAGTAGGAAAACGGCTATAGATGGAACCACTTTCTGTGGCGCACCAATATTGTCGTGCGCCACAGAAAATATTCAGTGGCGCACCGGGGGTGGTGCGCCACAGAATTCTGCCACTTTCTGTGGCGCATAACCAGCCCATGCGCCACTGAATACAGGCTTTCTGTGGCGCATGCAAATCCATGCGCCACAGAAATATGGTGGGCCCCGCCACCAATGATTGGCTTGCATCCTACGGTGCCTTTTCTGTGGCGCATCTAACCACATGCGCCACAGAAATATGACATTTGTGTGGCGCATATGGCCACATGCGCCACAGAAAGCACCATTTCTGTGGCGCATATGACCACATGCGCCACAGAAATGTTATGTTTCTGTGGCGCAAGGGGTTAGGTAGGCCACAGAAATGTTTGAAATCAGATCCCACCCCCCCCCCCCGTGTGGATCGCCTTTTTTAGTTTTGTAGAAATAAAAGAAAATGATTAAACCTTCAAAAATAAAATCCTTTGAGATGTAGTTAGGTTTTAGTGTCTAGTTGGTATAGAAATTTTGAAATATGAATTTTGTCCTTTTTTGCAAAATACAGAAAAAAATTAAAACGGCCATAACTTTTGCATACGACGTCGAAAAAATGCGTTTAATATATATATAAAAAAAGAGAAAACTGGAGCTCGATTTCACCTGGGTTTACCCAGTGAACTTTTCTTAGATCCTCGAAATTCCAAAAGGGAAAAAAAGTTATTTCAAAAAGAAGATTTTTTTCTACAAAAGCAAAAAAAATTCAAAAAAGACAATTCTATGGCGCATATCTGCATATGCGCCACAGAATTGTTTGGCGGGATTCGAACTTTGAATCCGCCGGCGCCCCCCTTCTCTCTCTCTTTTCTCCTTCTCTCCTTCTCTCCTCATTTAGTCCTCTCCTCCCCTTCTGCTCTCCACTTCTCTCCTCCACTTCTCCTCTCCACTTCTCTCCTCCACTTCTCCTCCCTCCTTCACCTCCACCTCCGGCGATTTCCTCCACCACCCCCGCGACCTCCTCCTCCTCCTCCACCACCTCCGGCGACATCCTCCTCCTCCTCCAACACCTCCGGCGACCTCCACCACCTCCGGCGACCTCCTCCTCCACCACCTCCGTCGACATCCTCCTCCCCCTCCACCACCTCCGGCGACCTCCTACTCCTCCTCCACCACCTCCGGCGACCTCCTCCTCCACCACCCCGGCGACCTCCTCCTCCACCACCTCCGGCGACATCCTCCTCCTCCTCCACCTCCGGCGACATCCTCCACCACCTCCGGTGACCCCCTCCTCCACCACCTCCGGCGACAACCTCCTCCTCCACCACCTCCGGTGACATCCTCCTCCTCCACCATCTCCGGCGACCCCTATCCTCCACAGACCCACCTCCGGCGACCCCCTCCTCCACCCACCTCCGGCCAAGCAACCTACGGCCATGGCCACGGGCACCAACGCCTCCGACGAAATTCCGGCAAAATTCCGGGGCGCTAGATCCAGATCTAGATCTCGCCGGCCTTTTTTTTAATTCAAAAAAACAATTATGTGGCGCACGGCTGGGGGGTGAGCCACTGAAATAATTTTGTGGCGCATGGGGATAGGTGCACCACATAATCTTGGTCTTTCTGTGGCGTATCTGGGCGTGCGCCACAAAATTACAATCTAGTGGCGACATTTCTATGGCGCACCCACCATGTGCCACAGAAGACCAAAAGAGTTGCGCCACAGATAGCCTTTTCTGTACTAGTGATGTACAATAGTTTTAACAGCCCCCTACACCACCCCTATACCGTACAATAGTTTCAACCGTTGTAACAGCTGCAATATGCATCATGGGTAACTTCAGAACAAGGATACATTGGGCAATCATCGCACCTGTACACACATGATGTTCACGGAGACTTGAAGATTTCTTGCGGCAGATTTTTTTGGTAATGCATACTTGCTCCTTATTTGGACACATTCAGTACAATGACATCGATATATGTAAAATGAAAATATACAGAATGATGGCCAACAGGAAGATGCTAATTGCCTTCATGACATAGGCTAACTGTCATATTTTAGATCGACGCCGGACGACAGGAAGGAGATGGGCAACGCGGAAGGCGACACGGAGGGCGACGCGAGCGCCGGCCCTCCCTCCACGCCGGACGTCCGCTCCACGCTGAGCCTGCGCTCGTGGCCTTCCCTGAGCGGCGGAGGGCTCCGGGGACGGTTTTGGGAGGCGGAACCATGCCGCCGGAGGAGCCGGACATGCGCAGCGACGAGGAGGAGCGGGAGGTGCCGCCCAGGCCGACGGCGACGCTGGGCGATTTCCTGGCGGTGGCGCAGCACCGATGCTCGCCGAGGTTGGGCGGGGAACGCCGGCCCTTCGCTCCAGGTGGGTGCGGTTCGCGCTTCCGCTCGGGGAGCGGCAGTGCCCGCCCGGCGCCACGGCGGCCGCGGAGCGCGACGTCACTGCTTCCAGCACGGCCCTGCCAAGCTTCTCACCCCCCGGCCGGTGGCCGTGACTTTGCCCAGAGTACCGAAGATGCCTCCGCCGGCGGTGGCGGCGAGGGAGACGGAGGACGACCTAGGGTTCGCCTCAGCCCCTACCTGGGCCGTGCCACTAGATTGGCCGTCCCTGCTACCCTTTGTGGAGGTGGGCCAGAAATTGGGCTAGGACGATGTTGTGGGCCTGGGGGTTGGCGCATTGCGCTGCTGGGCTCCAGCCTCTGCCTTTGTGGAGGCCCAGCCCACCCGCGAGCTAGGGTTTGGCCCGGCTGCGAGTGCCTTATGGTGGTGGATACCCCGGGGCTGCCGTGACCTTTCGCTAGGTTTCCCTGCTTCCGTCGAAGATGTGCGGCGGCGCGGCACGTCGGGTAAATCCATCCACCTCACACCTCCCCCACTGCCCCTCTCCTCCTCCTTTGCGCAGGTCGTGCAGATGGACCGGTCGCGCTCAGCAGGGACGGGCGTCGGGGCGACCAACAGCGCGGGCAACCGCAGGCATCAGGCTGGCCCCAACCGTGGCGGCGCTCACCGCCAACCCCCGGCCGCCAACCCGCCAGCCAACCTGCAGGCCCCCCGTGCTTCTAACCCTCCACCGGAGCAGCCGCACTGGTTCCTCGAAAGAGAGAGGAAGCGCGAGGCTAAGCGGCTCGCAGAGGAGCAAGCCGCCGGTGCTCCGGCGCCGGTGGCTGCGGCCCTGCCCGCAGCGGCGCCGGGCGGTGGCCGTGATCTGGCGCGAGCTGCCGGGAAGGCCCCAGTCCCGCCCGCTCGCAGGCCACCACCTGCTCGGCCCACTTCCTCGACGCCGGTCTCGGGCTCGGGTGGTCCGGAGCTTCCTCGGCGGAATGCTTCAAGTGCGGCCTGACTGGCCACTTCCAGTCGGCCTGCCGCTTCACCCCGGACCACGCTGACCTGCACCTCATGGGGCAGGGCATCCCGGGAGAGTGGTTCTTCTACCTTGACTTCGAGGAGAGCGAGTCGGAGCAAGAGAAGGACACCAACGAAGCCATCATCTCCTCTACGGGACAAGGGCTTCCGATCCCCGCCTTGGAGGCGGAGCTGCGCCATCTGGTGGAGGGTTCTTGGACTGGAGGGTGCGGGAGGTTGCCCCCCTCCAGTTCTCAGTGTGCTTCCCCTCCCGGGACCTCCTCAAGATGAGCGTGCGGAGTGGCAGGCTCTTCCTGCCACTCAACAATCTGGAGGTTGTCATCCGGCTCGCGGATGCTGATCCGGCGCCGGCTGTGGTCCTTCAAAAGGCATGGGTGACGATCACGGGCCTGCCCAAGCGCATGCGGAAGGTGTCGCGACTCATGGCCGGGATGCGCATGCTTGGGCGACCCCTGGAGGTGGACACTCGCACCCTCGCCAACCGCCTCCCGGTGCGGATGCGCATGGCATGCCGCAACCCGGCCAAGCTCAACGGGCGTGCCGAAATCTTCCACAAGAACGAGGGGTTCAACGTGGGAGTCCTGGTTGACCAGCCGGGGGCGAGCTCTTCCGCCGCACCACCACCGCAGCCTCCGGCTGACCACGACAGCTCCGGGGATGACAGCCTCAACAAGGAGTGGAGGCTGGCGAGTGAGAAGGACCAGCAGGCCTACGGGACTGCGCCGCAGGCCGGTTCAACAAGCACCACGCTCTCCGACGTGGCTGCTGCCGGGGGTCAGCACAAGACCGCCTCGACCTCGGCTGGTGCCACCATCGGGGATGGGCCCGTGGTGCCGCTGGTTGGTGACCAGTACGGCTCCAACTTGAAGGGGGCTAGGGCGTGGCCCCCTTCTCTTTCTGTCATCGAGCGCCTGCGGGCGGCCTCGGCCTCCATCGAGACGACGGTGATGGACGTGGTGCCACCACCTCCTTCACCCCGTGCCGCCGATGCCGACGCTACCAGCATGCTCTCCCCGGGCTCTCTGGCCTCGGAGGGCTCGCCTTCCCCTGCCACGGACGGGTCGGGGGGTGTGGAGGCGGAGGTGGAGTCGGAGGCTGAGACGGGCCCGGTATCGCAGCTGGCGCCGCTACCGGAGGACTTGGAGGTGGCGGATGGCGGTGCAGTCTCCCGCCGCCCACGCTCCAGCCCTATCCCAGCTGGACCGCCCCGCAAGAGGCGAGGCTCCATGGTCCGGAGTCTGCCGTGCACTCAGTGGAGCGGGCGGAGCGCCGCGCAGCGGTCAAGAACCTCGAGGAGCCAGGTGCGTCTTCATCTTCTTTCGCCGTGCTCCCAGATTTACGTGATTCTCACCTCGCTGCTCTAGTTCATGACGAGGGTCTAGCTTTTGCGGTAGAATCGGGCAAAGAATCGGAGGTCCTTTCGCTCATTCGGGCAAAAGAGGCAGCGCAAGCTGCGATCGCTGAAGCGGTCTTCCGCGGGACGCAGCGGTGGCCGAAGCGGCGGCCGCGGTCGCGAGAGAGTCGGACGAGGTGGTTGGGGCCACCAAGGAAGTGGAGGTGGAGCCGGAGGCCACCCCCTCGGCTAATACCGCGGCCACCCCCACCGCCACTAGGAGGGGAACGGCCAAGACTAAGGTGGCAGCCTGTCGTGGACGGAGGAAGCCCTCCGCTGTGTAATGCGCGTAGGCTTCTACAACATCTGGTGTTTTGGACGACCGGGACGTCGAACCCAGATCAAGGATTTTATTGCTCGATAGCGGCTGGACTTTGTGGGCCTCCAGGAGACCATAAAACACAGCTTCACTCCTGCTGAGCTGCGAAGTAATAACCCCGGGGGGCACTTTTCTTGGCATCACACCCCAGCTAATGGACATTCAGGCGGAATGTTGCTGGGAGTCAATGAGGATTCATACGAGGTGCATAAGTGGAGTAGAGGCTCCTTCTTCATCAGGGCGGATGTCTTACAGCTAGACACATCCAAACATTGGGCGTGCTTGGTAGTCTATGGCCCTGCGGATCACCGACGCACGGATGAATTCCTGTCGGAATTAGCTACGGCCATTTCGACTTGCCCCCTACCTCTGGTGGTGGGAAGAGATTTCTGTAACAGCCCCAAATTTGTGGACCTAAAAAGACGAATAAAATTTCCACTTTTGTGTTTCATTGCATCATGGCATCCATTTTAATTTGCTAAACAAATAAAACAATTGGTTTTGCACCATAGAAAAACAATTCGCCAGAAATGCCTTAACTCACTTCAAATGAGTTTTAGAAAACTTTTGACAAATAAAAATTACTTGGAGCTCTTATATTTGTCAAGGAAGTTCCAGTAGTTTCAAATATAACTTTGGCAAAAGATTTTAATTATTGAAACAAAATAAATTGCGGGAAACTCAAAAATGCCTGTGAGCATTTCTTATTTTATTTCCCCACCAAATGAATTTCAAATGACCTGAAAATTTTATGTGAGGTTCCTTACAATATATAGTGACTACCCAAAAATTCTCAATTTTTTGAAATAGTCTAAGTGCCTCAATTAAATCCCTAAAGTGTTACTGGAAATAAAAGAAACAAGAAATGAAGAAAGTACATGGGGGTTTCTGCATAAACGTCGTCCTTCTTCCTCCTGTCGCCACAGTGGCCGCGGCATGGCGAGCTCGCCGCTGGCCCACGCCCCTCCGGCCGCGTCGAGTGGATAAGAACTCCACCACGACGCTCTGCTGCTCTCCCTCATCTCTTATCCCTTCACCTGCTCTCGCTCCCCCTTCTCTTCTCCCACGGAGCCGAACCGAGCTGCCATGGCCGAGCTCTCCGCCGTCGATTGAGGCCACCCCGAGCAGATCGAAGACCACCGGGAGCTTCGCCGCGTCGTCCTCTTCCTCTCCGTGCAAGGAATCGAGCATGGGAGCTAGGAATCGCCGTCGCCGTCTGCATCTTCTTCCGCTCCGGCCGCCGCACTCCGAGCTCGATTGCCGCCGTCTCCGTCCACCTCTGCACCAACGAATTGTACGCACGCGTCGAGGGTGAGATAACGCATCTCCTAGACATGTCCGTGCTTCACTGTTCGTCGTAGAACGTTGAGTCGCCGTTAGGCCGTAGACCGCCGCCGCCGGAGCTCACCATCGTCGCCGCGTCCGGTGACCATTTGGTCCTTCGCGCCGCCACTGTGCAGCCCACACCCGTACGCGTCTAATGCGAGTAGAAATAGGGACCAGTTTGAGCGCAGCGCGTCGCAACCGTGCGGGTTACCGCCGGTGGCCACCGCGGCCGTGCGACGCCGACGTTACAGTGTGTTAGCCTCTTATGTGTTTAGATGTTTATACTGATACTAACACAACACTAACCCACTGGCTAGCAGCGCGCAACACACGCGCAAGACACGGGTTCGAAACCCCGCCGGCGCAACATTTTCACTTTAATTCCCACTGACAGGTGGAGCCCACCAGTCAGTGGGACAGCAACCACACGCGCTGCGTCAGCGCCAGCGTGGCTAAAGGACCCACTGGCCAGTGGCCATGTGTAGAAATGCCTCGGTGAAAAACGTCTTGGAATAATTTCTGGAATTAATACAAATAGGCAGATTCAAATACAAATTTGTAAAATCCATAACTTATTAAATATTTGTCCAAAAATTGCAAATAAGATATCAGAATGATGAGGAGAAATAACTTTACCTCTTAACCTCATTTTCATGTTGAACTAAATACTGGAAATAACTTTTTCCTGCACTTTAGTAAAAGGGCAGAAAATAAAATGAATTTAGAAAATTCATAACTTCCAAAATATTACTCCAAATATTAAGTTTGACCTATCAAAATGTTCAACAATTAATACACTTCATGTTTCACCTTGTTTCCAAACATGGATACTTAGTTTTAATGTTGTTTAAAATAATTTTGCTAAATGGCAGATTTAAAAAGGCTTTTATAAATTCAATAACTTTTTATTGGTTAATCAGAAAAATGTGTTTAATATATCAAAATGCTCAGAATATTATGAGCTGTCCATTAACATCATTTGCATGCATAAGTAAACAATATTGTAGTACTGTACCTTGAGAAGTTTGGGAAAATCATTAACTTAAATGTGGGGTTTTAATTTTCTCTTGTTGAAATAATTATTTCTGCACCCCATTTAAATTGCTAGTTAGTTTATGATAAAGTTCAGTGCATTAAAATGTCATGCCATCATGTGTTTGTGCATTGCACCTGTTCTTGCTTGTGTGGTTATTGATTGTGTCTTTCCGGTGTTTTTATGCATCGATAGATCAAGCAGTCGGGGTTCCACCGCAATACCCTGACGACCCGTATTACCAGTCCCCTGAACAAGGCAAGCGTAACCCCCCCTCTGAGCATGTCTGCTCCTATGTTTCCGCAATTATTTTCCCCACCATAATATTGCATTCGGTTCTAAATGTCTTTTGCTTGGAGTAGAGAATCCTACTAGTTGCATTAGATACCTGTTGCCATTACCTGTATCCTTCCTAATATCCATAGGATTCAAGTGTTGGCCTGAGTTAATTATACCTGCTATGTATATGCTTAGTCATGCTTAGTTAATGCTTAGTCGTCCGGTGGATATTTCATTGTCGGAACAGTTGATGGAATGACCGGATGTGGTGAAAAATTGTGGTGACTTTAATAAACTGCTTAAAGGCAGGGATGAGAGGCCACGGGGAATGTGGTGTGTTGTCTCGTTCTCGCCGCCTAGGTGCGAGTTCTCCCCTTCGAGCCAAGACTGAGCGTGCTTCCATCGGTGGGCTATATGGACCCCCCATCGACCAACTAACTTGTGGAGGGCTAGCCGAGGGTCCTCTAGTTTGAGCTTCCATTTCTGCGTGCGTGAAGATGGTGGCCAGGACTGGGATGAGGATGGTGGTGTTTAGGAAAATGAGTGGCCGCGGGGCAGGGTGTTGGAGGCACTGAACCTGTCCTTCCGCCACTGATGATCCTGGGTTAGTCTCAAGCAAGGTAAAGGTTGTATCCGCTCCCACTCAGCCGGCTTTCCCCGGAAGAGAGCTAATGATCAGGCAATGAGCCGGACGGTACCGGTGGTTAAAAACAGTACACCCTGCAGGGTAAATCTTTTCGAAAAGCCGTGTCCGCGGTTATGGACGACTTGGTGCCGGATTCAGAGACTATAGAAATGCCGTTGGTGGCAGCAGGGTGGACTTTAATTAGTCATTTGATTTTTTCCTTGTTGGCAAATAAATTCTGTATTTTTCACAATTCGTAGACAAGAACAAGCGTACCACATTTACGCGCATCTTTTTATTGTTAAACTGAAGTTGATCGTATTTTTGGTGATATTTATGTCGAGAGTATCAAGTATCAACCCTGGTTTTGGAGTCCGATCATTTTGTTCCTAAAATAATGACAACGTATCAATCACCGCGCTGTAAATCCGGAGGAAAAAAGGAAGCCCTCTCCGTGAGCCTCCTCATGCTCATTGGCGATCTCACCCGCGAGTTTGAAGTACGGCCTCAAGCTGGACACGCCGTCATCCTTCCACGGACAAACCCATCCACCGTCACCTTCTCCTTCCCCTCCGTGCAGCTGTTCCACGATGTCGCGGCGCTGGCCTTTTCAGTGGTGCCGCACTGCTGCAACTCCAGTTCCCATTGGTAGCAAGTGGTATCAGCTGAGTAAATATTGGTGGCCATATCTTCTGCCGTGTTTTTGGGTTATCAGATGGCGCTCGATTGTCTGCATGTTATTTGCTTATCGTATCATGGCCCCAGTCGGTTGTAGCATCCGCTCCTAATTGACTCATCCTCTCTCTTTATGTGTCAGCGACGGTACCAATATCAGGAGGATGTTTAGGTAGTTGTAGACTTGTAACTAGTTATGATTTTTCAGAGATTCAGCTTTGGTGATTCAGAGATTCAGCTTTGGGGAGGAGGACGGCATTGCATCACATAGGGGTGCGCAGCGACGAGTTGGCCATTTTCTTACTCTGCAACTCCTAAGTCCTAGGCAAGGTCTCCACGGCACGGGTACGTGTCTTGACTCTTGACCCCCATGGTTTTATCACTCTTGACCCTTTGTACGAGTACTGAATGGCCATCCATAGAAAATTCAAAAAAGTGTTACTTCAAAGTTCGGTAGCCATGCTAATATACATAAAGTCATCATGTCGTTTGTAATAACGGCAATAATCTCAACATAATTTCTTTTGCGGGCAGTATCCGTGTTATATTGACAATAGCCGCATGCAACAAAAAAAATGACCGATAAGAAAAGAACTTGACAACTAGATACTGGGATAGGAAAAGTGAAATGCAGGGAAAATATGAAATAAATTAGAGTAAAATGCAAGAGAGGCCCTCAAACTATTCGAGGGGTGTCAGTTTGGTCCCAAATCTATCAAAATGCAGATCTAAGTCCTAATACTTTTTAAAGTGTGTCACCGGCAGTCCCTTTCTCGTCGGAGCAACTCTGACCCGGCTTTGACCATTGCCACGTCAGAGGATTTTGGCGGCAAAACTCCTCCCGAAACGGTTGGCCGTTTTGCCAAAAACCCCATCTCTCTATATAGGCTGCAACACACCTGTGTCTCGCGCCGTCATGGCCAGAAGCTCGCAAGCATCAGGTTGTTGAAATTTTTGGCATGAACTTGCATGTTTCATGGACAGTCGAATCTGCACAACAAATAGTATATAGAATTCACAACTGAACTGAACATCACACATACATGAGAACAACACCAGATCACTGAAACATCATAACTGAACATCACATAGTCATAACATAAACGAAGATTCAAGTATCGTTGCAACTGAACAGATAATAGTCTGAAACATAAATGAGATGCACATTTGGAGGTGAACACACTAGTAGGAATATGCCCATAGCCGCGACTCTATTACTGGCGGACACTACAAGACGTACGCCAGTGCTATTGCCGCTGGTGGACACGGCAAAGCGTCTGCCTGCGATGCTGATTGTACCTCTGGCGTACAGGAAGTTATGTATGCTAGTGGTAGTAGCGAGCATCGGCCAGCCAGCGGGGCTAACCAGCGCTGGCGGACGAAACTGCGGTTCGCCAGTGGTACATCATGTACCGCTGGCGGACGAAAGAGGCTGCCCGCCAGAGCTAGTTGGCGGCTGAGGGCCGCACAGTCGAGCCACTTACCGCTGGCGAACAGCATGACTCGTCTGCGAGGGGTAACTTGCCAAGTATAAATACATATGCATATTCATCGAAAGAGGTCAAATTTTCTAAAACTATCGATATTTCTGTGATATAACCACTGGTTGTGTAGCTTAAAAATATTTTTAAAAAAATCGGACCAAACTATCAAACACTTGTAGTTCAAATATGGATTAATTTTGAAAAATCAGCATAAACTCATTTATCTAGGCGAAATTAGATAGAAATCAATAAAATTCTTAATAATTGGTGATTATCCATCAAATGTGGACTACTCTTTGTGAGAATTAGATGGGTGCCATTTTGCACCATATTTTTTGTAATTCGTTCACAAAAAAAGTCAAATTTTCCACATAGAAAAAGGAAAATGATATTTATAAAAATAATTTGTAAAATCCCTTCGGAACCATGGTTTCCTATACCAAGATACACCTATTTGTTTAATATGAGAACTTTATCACAAACTATGTCGTGGAAATGGTCATAACTTGGTCATTTGTGAAGAATTATTTTTAAAACTTTATCCAAAATTAAGTTTATAATTTTGCATAGCAACTAGTACACATAAAAGGACTCCATGTCAGAGGATATCTTTTTTTGAGATTTTTTCACTTTATTTGATTTTTTCTTCAAAAAAGGTCAAAATGGCCACCATGACTATTCATCGAAGAGGTCAAATTTTCTAAAACTATCGATATTTCTGTGATATAACCACTGGTTGTGTACCTTAAGAATATTTTTAAAAAAATTCCAGACCAAACTATCAAACACTTGTATTTCAAATTTGGATTAATTTTGAAAAATCAACATAAACTCATTTAACTAGGCGAAATTAGATAGAAATCAAGAAAATTCGTAATATTTAGGGATTATCCATCAAATGTGGACTACTTTTTTTTAAATACACACATGTGTTTGAAATGTGTTTTGAAATACAAAAAAGTATTTGAAAAGATAAAGGAAAACAAAAAAACCATACAAAAACAGAAAATATAAAAAAACCTAGACCTTACCATTGGCGGACGGGAGTGGCCGTCCGCCAGCGGTATGCTGGCCCGAAAAATACACCCCCGCGGCCCCTTATCTCTCTCTTCTCACGCGCCACTACCTCTCCAAAATTCCCACTCTCCCGCCTCGCCTAGCTCTCCCGCGCGCCGCCCGATTCGCCCCGGCCGCCGCCCGATTCGCCGCCGGTCGCCGCCCGCTCTGCCCACACGCCGCCCGCTCCCCCTCCTCCCCCTCCTTCCGTCGTCTCCCTCCTTCGCGCGCCGCCCACGGCCCCGAGCGAGCCCACACCGCCATCGACGGCCCTCGAGCTCCCGCGCCACCTTCCTCTCCTCTCGCGCCCACGCCCTCGTGCACGGCCCCGATGCCCAGGGCGACTGTCGTCCACGGCCGGCGCGCCCACATCGACACCCTCCTCTTCCGGCCGTGACCTCCTCCTCGCACCTCAGCCCGCTGCCCAAGGTTCGGCCGCACCCCTCCTCTCCTCCTTGTTAGCACCCACAAGGTGTCTGTGAATATTCCCAACCCAAGTTAGGGTTAGTTTAATTTAGTTCTGCCATTTATGTAATTTTAGATAAATAATATATGTGTGTCGATGTGATGTGGTGGCGGTGCCATCATTATTGTGCTTGTGGATGTGATGTGATGTGATGTGGTGGTGGTGGCGAATGTGGTCGCCTTATGGTGGTGATGAAACGTTTGCAGGTACCCCGAGGGACCCTTGAGATTGCCGGAATGTTGATTAAGTTCCATTCCGGCAAATTCGGGTACTCCATATGCCATAATTTTAGCAAAGGTCATGCCAAATTTTAGCAAGAGGACTCTCCATCAAAAGCAACAATCGTGACACCACTTAACCGCATGCACCACTGCAGGCCTTTGTCTGATGAAGTTCATAAGGTTTCATTGGCTCGGGTGTTCCCCGGTTGTGGTACTTTGGATCCTCTATCTCAGCCCCTCGAAGCCGAAAGCGAGTTAAACCTGGAGCAATGCTTGATTTGGCCCCTGCTATGGCCAAGAGCACTAATTCACTTGGACCCTCCTATCACCACTCCACAACCAACACCGGTCGACGGGTCGGCGCCAAGCCAAGAAAAGGTCACTCCACCCGCAGAGCCCGCGAAAGAGGACAACAATGGTGATGATGACCCCAATTACTTCCTCAATTTTTTGATGGAGTGTCCGCTTGATCAACCCGACCGTGATCTGATGCTGAATAGTCCCATGCCTAATCTCCCAAAGAAATATCAGTGCACTAAGCGTCTATTATGTTCTCAACCAACGCCTGAAGCTGGTCCATCTGATGGTCTCAGCCAGGGCACACTCCATGATGTGCTCAATGAGACGTTAATAGTTAAGGAGCCTAAGAAGACAGGACAGAAAGATAGCAAGAAACGTGCCATTGATGAGTCCAGCAGCCAGCCGGTGTCGGGGTCTAAGCCGAAGTCACGCCGATTTCAGGACAGGATAACCATCCCTGAGTGGCATACTATCCATGAGCTGGCTAAACTGATCCTGCCGCCGAACTGGTTCAGCTGTTTGATTGGGGACATGACGGCCCTCCATGAAAGTATTCTTTATCTGGAGAAGAAACTTCTCACAAATTCACGTCCCTCATACCCGCTTTTCATAGCAAAGGTACCAAAGAACATGGGCTTTCTCGATGAAACCCCCGGAGACATGCTCTTTGTGAGATTTGATGACATCTTTGACATGTACCACATGAAAGCGCTCCACCGATCCATGTCCGCCTGTTTGTGCTAAGTATGGCGCACCGGCTCATTAATGATAATACCCCGGACATCATGATAATCAACCCCTTCTACAAGTCCGAGTGCTTTGTGACCACCACTACGGGTAAGACACGCGTGACAAAGTTCATCGAAGATATTTTCGTGGCAAATAAAACCAAGAACATCTTTCTCATGCCTTACTTTCCCAAGTAAGTCATTACCTAGCCGCCATAACATCTTTTCGTTGATTTTCATCGTTAAATTTGCATGGACAACATAAGTGAGAATGATGGTCTCTTTTCATTGTTTTGCGCAGTAACCGAGATGGCACACTCATCGTTCTGTAGCCTAAAGACTCGTTTGCCTTCTATCTCGACGCGGGTAGTGATGAGAAGAAAAACTGCAGGTATATCGGTAAGGTTCTCGATGATGCTCTCAACGGTTACTACTTTCTAAATCAAGGCATCCTAAGAAGAAGTAACAATAAGCAAGGCAAGATGGCATTCACCCACAAAGTGGAGTTCTCCTGCATCAAGAAGGCGCCTGGCAGTCCGATGGACGCCTGGTATGTCATCTATCAAATGCAGCAGCACATACGGGATCACCAAAGACTACAATTTCCTGTTGCTCTCGACAAATGGTGCAAGGACATGGCGAAAACCAGTGATGTTGATATCAGGCAAGAGTTTGCTCGAATCCAGTAGACGTTTGCTACAACTATCGTCCATGAAGTCTGTCGTCACGTTCCACCTGGGGTGTTCTACAACCAAGGTGCACCACCATCTAACGTTGAGATAGAAAACCGCATAGCACTGCAGTGTGATGACAAGCCATTCAACTCTTTGAATGGTTCTCTCCCGTTCCCGCCGAAGCCAATGCCAAAGCTGACCAAGAAGAAGTGATGGTGTGTTGTCGATTTAGTACCCTCGTTGAATTAACTTGTCTATCTCTAGTTTCAAAGCCCTACTTGATATTCGTTTTTACAATGCCGAGGATTAAAATGATGTGGCCCACTACGTGATACCCTAATAGTCTGTTGAACCTTGTGATATGCACAAATATAAGTTGTGTGCATCCTACTTGGTTCAACAAAGCAATCAGGGTTGTTTGTGTGTGTCCAATATTCTAAGTATGAGGGATTAATCTTTTTTGTTTTGTTTTGTCTTCTTCTTACAATGTCGATGATTAAAATGATGTGGCACTATGTTATTCAGGGGTGGTGTAAGTGAGACTTGTAATATGCAAGAATACAAATCTTCTGCATCCTACTGGCTTCACTTACTCCATCCCTGAATTTGTGTGTCCAATCTAAGTATGAGGCATGCTTTTGAGTTGACCCTACTTCATTTTTAGAATGCCGATGATTAAAATGATGTGGCGCACTACCTGATACCTTGATAGTCTGTTGAACCTTGTGATATGCACAAATATAAGTTGTGTGCATCCTACTTGGTTGAACAGAGCTATCAGGGTTGCTTGTGTGTGTCCAATCTAAGTATATGAGACATGCTTTTGAGTTGCCTTGGTTTATTTGTGTCTACTTTGCATATTTTTGCACGACCTGTGAACCATTGCTTTTAGTTGCCTAACATTTTTATATGTGTTTCGTGTATACAGATGAAGAAGCTAGGGACTTGAACCACTGGAAGAGAGCAAGAACCGGATGATCGAAAACCAACTTCATCGCGCTCCTCTCTTAGACATTGCGGTTCTCAATCTTCTATGTGATTTTAGTCTAATAACTAGTTGCTTTAAAACTTTGTGATTTATCCTATCGAGAAAAACGAGATGTATTCGTGTATGACAACTTTTGGTCACTTGGCTATTATGGTTTGTAATGCATGTGATGAACGAACAATTTGGTCATTTGTATGTGGAATTGTATATATTTCTATTGTTTTGCTCAACCGTACCTGAATATACTGTATTTATACTGGATATACAGCTGCAATACGATTTTCTAGGAAAAAAATAATACCGCTGGCGGACGCGGAGGCCTACCGCTGGCGTACACAGCCAAATCAGTGCGCAACTACTGCTGGCGGGCTTGCTCTCTTACCGCTGGCAGACGTCGCCGCCCGCCAGCGCTATCTGCTCAACCTCTGGCGCACAAAAGCTTTGTCCGCCAGCGGTAACCACCCTTACCGCTGGCGGATGGCCTGTTTGCCAGCGGTAGCAACTACCACTGGCGTATGCATTGCTGGCGTGCGCCTGTTCGCCAGCGGTAGGCATATTTCTACTAGTGACATAAACCTACGGCAAATTGTTCTATGCATGAGGTTTAATTCTACACCTAGCAGGCATCATCTATCTGATGCCCAAAATGAAGGAGATATGCCCTAGAGGCAAATAAATATTAAGTATTTATTACATTATCTCATTAAGTTTATAAATAAGTTTTATACCGTGCTATAACTGTATTAATCGGAATTGTTAATACACGTGTGGTATGTAAACAAACCAGAGTCCCTAGTAAGCCTCTATATAAACTAGTTCATCAGTCAGCGGATGATCGAGATTTCCCGATCATGCAGATTCATAACAGTTGATGATGAAGTCATTTTATTAGTGGAATAAAGTGATGGACATACCCGACAACGTATTGCAAGAGGATCGTGTCACGAAGTTCATTATTGCAATAGGAAAGTAATATGGTAGCTATTCCTTAGACTGTGAGATCATATTAATCGCTGCCTCCGGAGGGTACTTTGAGTGCATCAAACATCAGTCCATAAATGGGTGACTATAAAGGTGGGACACTTGGGTATTCAAAAGAGTATGTTGAGGCCTATGGATCAAGAGCGAGATTTGTTCATCCGCGTGATGGAAAGATACTCTGGGCCCACTCGGTGAGATTACATCTATAAAGCTACGCAGCGTATGACTAGGTCATTGGAGATGTAATATCACAGAACGAGTTAAGTAGCCCTTGTCGATAACGAGATAAAAGAAATCATAGGATGTTCACGATCGTATCTCGGACGAGGGTAGTATCAAAGGAACAAAAGGAATGAATATCATGTTAACGGTTCAACGACGATTATTCTGGAATGCACAGGGACCGTCATAGCCATCCAGGTCTCCCTGACGGGCATTGGCGAGCGAGGGGTCTCGACCATGTCTGGAGTATTTCCCGAACCGTAGGGTAACACACTTAAGGTCTTGACGACGCTTAGAGATCGTTTTGGAATTATCAGAATAATAGAAATAGAGAGAGAATGAACCGGAAAGGTTCCGGTGGAATCGAAAGGGTTCCGAGGGAAGACCGAAGATAGTTCGGGGTGATCCGAAAGTTGTTACGGAGTCACGGTAGATTAAACAATATGCAAATATATTTAATTATGAATTATATATTTAAATATTAATTTAATATTAAATAAAAGGGAAAATTGGGGCAGCCCACCTAAATGGGCCAAAACCCCGGAGGGAAGGCCCAAGTGGGGCCGAACCCCCAAGAAGGGGTGGTGGGCTGGGCCGTTTTGGCCTGCCGCACCACCTCCCCCTCCTCCTTTAGTCCCCCATGGGTGTAACAGCCCAAAATTTGTGAACCTAAAATTGTGATTAGAATTTTCGCTTTTCCTTTCTTGTGCATCATGGCATCCCTAATAAAAACTAAAGAAAATATAACATTGGAAGACCTCAAATATGAATTGTTTAATTTACAAATTCAAATCAATGAAAGAGTTCAAACTTGCAAAACAAAAATACTTTGGCATCCTATATTTGTCAAGGAATTTCCAAGAGTTCACAATTATAATTTTGTACTTGCAATTCAAAGGCTATAACCATAACAAATTCAAATTAGCAAAAATGCCATATTTAAACCCTATGAACAAATGTTGTTCACAACATGTTATTTTGAAACACCAATTTTTGTGGTGCTTCTACATGTTATGGGGAGGCTTGAATATTCTCAGATTTGTTTAAAATGTTTTAGTGCCTCTATTAAATTCCTGAAGTGCTACTGGTTTTAAAAGAAACAGCAAAAGGAGGAAAAAGAAGAGCACGGGGCTTTCTGCAAATGTGTCATCTTCTACCTGTAGCCACAGTGCCATGGACGTTGCACCTCGTCCAATCCCTCCTGCTCCACATCGGGCATCTAGGAGTCGGTTCCCTGCTTAAGAAGAGCACCCCGACTCCCTCTCTCCGTTGCTCTCTCCACGAACCCTAACCCTAACCCTAGCCGCCATGGCCGTGTCCTAGCCGAGCGCGCCGTCGCATCGCCGTCGCTAGAGGAACCACAGAGCAGATCGGAGTGGGGCAAAAGCTTCGCCTCGCCGTCTTCCTCCTCTCCGTGCAAGGAATTGTCGAGGGGTCGCCCGCATCGTCGCCGCCGTCCGCGTCTTCTTCCTCTCCGGCCGAGCAGCCGCCGCGCCATTGCCGCCGATCCCGACCTCCTCCGTCCACGCCGAGCATACCCACGCGACGAGGGTGAGATACCCTACCTACTGGACATTCCCGATTTCCTACTCCGCGTCTAGTTCGCCGTAGCCGCCGGCGCCGTCCACGGCCGAACAACATTGAACTTCTGGTTCAGTTTCGTTAGTAGATCTCACGGTTGAACATCAAATAGACCCAGATCCGTAGACTAGCAATCACCCCGCACCACCCCAGTGGCTAGCACGCTGCGCCTCCGCCCAGGAGACACGAGTTCAATCCCCCGCGCGGCCAAAAGCCCCCGTTTTTGCTTATTTTCTTTCCTCCAGTCACTGACAGCCGGGCCCCACATGTCAGCGACCGTGGAGGCCACCTCGACTCCAACCCGCTCCATCAGCGCCAGCGTGGCCGTGGGCCCCACGGGTCAGTGGTCGTAGCTAGCCCAGCCCTGAGTGCAAAACGTTTCGTTATTGTTCTAGAAAAATAAAATAAATAGCCTGATTCAAATATGAACTTGTAAATTCAATATCTTTTTGAATACTTGTCCAAAAATTACAAATACGATATCAAAATGATCAGGAGAAATAACTTTACCTGTTAACATCATTTCCATGTTCAACTGAATAATATAATTACCCGTTTGTTGAACTTTTGTAAAATGGCAGAATAGAAAAGCTTTTTGGAAAAATCATAACTTTCAGAATAATGATCCAAAAATTAAGTTTGACCTATCAAAATGTTCAGCAATTAATATATATCATGTTTCACCTTTTTCCAAACATGGATAATTAGTTTTAATGTTGTTTAGAAGAATTTAACCAAAGGGCAGATTTAAAAAGGATTTTATAAATTCAATAACTTTTTATTGGTGTATCAGAAAAAGGTGTTTAATATATCAAAATGCTCAGAAAAAATATGAACTGTCCAGTAGCATCACTATCATGCATGTTTAATCACCATTACAATACTGCACTTTTTGGAAGTTAGGAAAAACATTAAGTAGATGTGGGGTGATATTTTTCCCTTGTTGAAATAATTATTTAAATTGCTAGATTGTGTTATAGTAATTCCGGTGCATTTAAAATGTCATGCCATCATGTGTTTGTGCATTGCTCTTGTTTTGCATATGTGGTTATTGATTGTTACTTTCCGGTGTTTTTATGCATCGATAGATCAAGCAGTCGGGGTTCCACCGCAATACCCCGACGACCCGTATTACCAGCCCGTTGAGCAAGGCCAGCGTAATCCCCTCTGAGCATGTCTCCTCCTATGTTTCCGCAATTATTTTCTCCACTATAATATTGCATTCGGTTCTAAATGTCTTTTGCTTGGATTAGAGTATCCTACTAGTTGCATTAGATACCTGTTGCCATTTCCTGTATCCTTCCTAATATCCATAGGATTGAAGTGTTGACCTGAGTTAATTATACCTGCTATGTATATGCTTAGCCATGCTTAGTTAAATGCTTAGTCGTCCGGTGGACGTTTCATTGTCGGAACAGTTGATGGAATGACCGGATGTGGTGGAAAATTGTGGTGACATTTTATAAACTGCTTAAAGGCGGGGATGAGAGGCCATTGTGGTTGTGGTGCCTTGTCTTGTTCTCGCCGCCTAGGTGCGAGTTCTTTACCTCTTGAACCAAGACCGAGCGTGCAACCATGCGTGAGGCCTATGCAGTAGCAGGAACCCTCATCGACTAAATAACTTGTGAGGGGCTAGCCAAGGGTCCTCTAGTTTGAGCTTCCATTTGCGCGTGCGTGAAGATGGTGGCCAGCACTGGGATGAGGATGGTGGTGTTTAGGAAAATGGGTGGCCGCGGGGCAGGGTGTTGGAGGCACTGAACCTGTCCTACCGCCACTGATGATCCTGGGTTAGTCTCAAGCGAAGGAGAAGTCGTAACCACTCCCACTCAGCCGGCTTTCCCCGGAAGAGAGCTAATAGCTAGGCAATGGGCCGGACGGTACGCGTGGCAAACATTGTACACCCCTGCAGGGTTAAATCTTTTCGAAAAGCCGTGTCTGCGGTTATGGACGACTTGGGAACGAACGATAAGACCATAGAGAACCTGAACCGAATGATTAAAACTTGACTTCAAGAATGCAAGGTTAACTTCCTCGAGGGTGATTCGGGGAGGTGCCTTTGTAGACAGTTGCAGTGATTGAGGGTGGTTGTTGATGAAGATGATCAGAAGAAAGGAGTTTACTTCTTACCCCCTTTGAAAATATTCTGATTAGTCGATGACTTGGAGTTATGTCTTTTATTAAGAAAACCAGCTTTATGCAGAACAACCATAAAACCCTTGTGAGCCAATCATCGAGCTAGTAGCTCTAGTAATTGTGGGGACCCCGGATTAGCTGTCCGAAATACCCTTGTGCCTACAACATCAGCGATCCCATGATCATTCTGTCGCTGAGCACAATCAAACTGGTATCAAAAGAACATCCATAAATACCGAATGAATTACTTACTTGATTGAAGCCATAACTTCATCAGGTACTTGCAGCGGAAATCACCAAACAACGTGGAGCCCAAGTCACTTGTCATAACCCTACAGGCAGCTGACTGGGAAGCTATGGGGACCCCGGACTAGCTGTCCGAAATCCCCTTGTGCCTACATAGCAGCGATCCCATGATCAGTGCGTCGCTGAAGCACAATTAAACTGGTAACCAAAGAACATCCATACATACCGAGTTTATTTACTTACTTGATGGAAGTGATCAGCTTCAACAGGTACTTGCAGCGGAAATCACCATACAACGTGGAGCCCAAGTCATTTGCCTTAACCCTACAGGCAGCTGACTGGGAAGCGCCCTAGTTCGCAAAGACGCCAGTGAACTCCTCTTCTTGGACTGCTCTTCTTCTAAAGTCTGGCTAAGACAATAGCCAGGGACGAAACCAATATGAGTACATTTGATTGTACTCGCAAACTACCCCCGGACGAGCATGCACTGGTTTTATTTTTTTATTTCATAAGTCTTTTCTTTATTTAAAACATCTCTATATCTTTATTGAAAAAGGTGGGAAGAATTTTATAACTTTTCATAAGCCTGGTATTTTTAGAAAACATCTCTAGCCTTTGTTGAAAAAGAAAAGAAGGCCTTGAGATCTTTTTCCTATAAATCTTCCTTTGTAAGAAATCCTTTTTTTTTTAAACGTTTCCCCGACAATAGATGCTTGTTGAAAAAGGTAAGAAGTTCCTTTTAAAACATTTTCCCGAAAATCATCCTTTTGTTATTTCTCTAAAACTCCTCCTTTTTCCCGACCAGATCTCAGCCTGGTCCAATCATCTTCAACAACCTCATACCATCTCATTGGTATAGGTATGTAACGTCACCTTCACTTCCTTTCCAAAACTCAAAGTTTTATAAAAACTTGCACATGGTCTTAGCAGTTCTTCCCAACTGTCCATATCCGAGGACTCGGCTATTCGAATAGTTTTACCCTCTGCAGAGGTAGCACGCTTTTCCCACACCCATCCGGTCACTCATCGTGTCAGCCACGTCCCGCCATACCAGGGGTATGCGAAGTTGAGTTCCCGGCCATAGACTGTCCTTTGCTCATGCTAGTATAGGATCCTACCGCTACGAAACCGGTTCCATCGACACTTAAATCCTTGCCCGTCGGATACTAAGTGTGAGGACTTCGTAGTTCTGCCCGGCGGACCCAAGGGAGCCCTTCAATCCTCTTTCTTCTTTACGCTCATACCGGCTTCCGGTAGACTTCTATTAAGAGGACCCAGGTCAGGGGCAGGTCACCAAACCATCCCCTCATGGAACGAGGTCATCCTCGTTGTTGAGGCATCCAGTACTAACACGAGCAAATTATATGACTACGCCCTTTCCCATATGTGGGTAAATGTGGTCGCACAGATTTTTGGCTGGGGATGTAAGTACAAGGACACAATGTGCATTTTTCATAAACAACTTTCTTCACCCTTCTTCACTTCCATGCCGACATCTCGGCATTTCATCTTCATCCAAGTAATTTCAAAGGAGTTTTGAATTAACATTGTTTTTCCATCCTATAGTTTTAGATAACTACCATAAACTCCTACATAGGGTGGCAAAAATAGTTTTCTTGTAGTTGTAAGATGGTTTTCAAAGTCTTTGATACTTGTGAAACTCATGTGATCAAAGTAGATGTATATAAATGCAAGCTCAGTGAAGTAGCTTGCCTGGTTTCAGCATAATGTCCCTGGACTTCTCCTTGTTGATCAATATAATAAAAATCCCATCCTTCCTCGATCAATTCTCTCCAAATACCACTCCGGTAGCGTTATTATCTAGCGTCGCAAACAGAGAAATAAACAACAATCAATACACCAACAAAACAACAAGTGGTACACAAACAAATAACAACCACAAGTATCAAACTAATCATTCAAGCAACAAACTAGGATCTACCCTTACAAAGGGCCTTATACTAATACATGCTAGGTGCCTAGATCCCAAAGCTATCTTAAGCAAAGATGATCAGCAAGCACTTTTATCTAAACAGGAACTACTTCACCACAACACAACCACTCAATTTTCAACAGAGAAAACAACTACTCACGTCTAGTAGATAAAAGGCTATTGGAACTATGCTTATGATTGAGAAACCTATTCTTCAATCAATATGCAATGGAATCAGTGGGTGTTCCACTATCATAACAAGGCATTAAGAGGTTAAGTATCCTCTGGCTATTTGTAAAAATCACTAAAACATCAACTAGACACAAGAGTTACTCATGCTAGGGAGTTCTAAGTAATCCTACCCATAAACCTAACTAATCGAGCTTTGCTAAGAACAAAGTAATAAGCAACCAGAGGTGACATGCTATAATATCAGTAGATATGAAAGGCTACTGATGTTCAACAACATTTTCTAAAATCAAGCACACCAATGATTTTATCCACAACAAATCCTAAAGACTAGGAAATTCTAGGGAATGCCCATACTAGTGATAGTATTCCCTAATAAACACCAGCAACACTAAACTCTTCCTAACAGGTTATCAAACCAGTAGCAATATGACATGCTACTGATGATCTAGCAATACTAACTAAAACAAACGACACACTAAGGATTTTCTACTAAAACAAGTCCTATTAAATAGGAGAATCTAGGAAAATACTACCCTAGTAATATTGACACTAGATAACTAAATGCAATACTAACTTTTTCCAAAATGCTGTAATACAGAGCTAACACACTCCTAGTAGATAGTATCACACTTATACATGCTAGAAAACACAAAAGGGATACTAACACACCCTATATAGTTAAATAAAACTATAAACATTAATTAACAGAAAAGCATAACACCTAGTTAAATACACCAAAAATAATTTATAGCTCTAAAAATCACACCAAGCTAGGATTAGGTACTCCTAATCATACAGAAGATCACTCAAGTGGGTTCACACCAAAAATCATCACCAAACAATTTACAAAAATCCTAGAGAAGCTCTCTGGTCACCTACCAAATTGCAAGCCATTTTATATTGGAAGTTCATTTGCATAAGAGGCCAATTGCTACTGCTAGGTATCACTTAGGGCTTCTCAAAACAGTTGAGTTTGTAAATTTAGCTTCCTTATAAAAATAGTTATTGAAGTTGTGGTGAGGAGCAGTAGTTCTGGCTCATATTTATTTCCTTCCAAAAATAGTTATCCAATAGTGATTCTACCACTTGGATCTGGTTAGGAACATGCTAGGGTACCTCCATGATTTTTGGTTTGGTCAACAATGCATTTAAATTATTTTAAAACGATTTAATCTAAAGGTGCAGAACAAATCTATAAGGAAAATAATTAAACAACCTAGGAAAAAGAGTAACGGGCTGGATCTGGCTGAAGATGGGCCGTGCATGTGGAGAGAGGCCCAGCTCGCGGCCCATGTGCGCGAACGAAGCGGTACGGGCCTTCTTCCTCCTTCTCTCGACACAACGACGGCGAGGCACGGCCGGAGCAAGTCGAGGACGGCGCGGCGGCCCCGGTGTTCCCTGGGAAAAATGGAAGAGTGCATGAGAGGGAGAAGAGCAAGGGGAACTCAATGATGCGCAAATGGCGGAGAATGAGGGCCCGTGGCACTCGCGAGCTTGCTCGCAAGGCGGCGGCCGGAGAGGAAGAAAGTGAGGACGGCCAGCTCGATTCACGGCCTCCCGCGTCGATTCCTTGGATGAGGATGGATAGGGCGACGCGGTGAATCTCCTGGTGCGCTTGGATTTGGAAGGGAAGCTCTCCAGCGACGGTGGTGTGCAACGGCGGCTCGGCCTTGGTTCGGCTCCGTGGTGGAGAAAATGGAGAGGGAGAGTGAGGCGAATAAGTGAGCGAGTGAGGGAGCAGAGGAGGGCGTGGCGTGCTTCTTATCTCCTCCAGGGCGAGGCGTAGAGGAGGGGCAAGGCGAGGGGGAGGGGCCACGGTGGCGTGCGGGAGGGAGGTGGAGGCAGAGGAGCAGGGAGCAGGTGGGGAGGCAGAGGAGTCGTGTGGGAGGAGTCTCCTCTTGTCGAGCAGCAAGACGCGGCGTGAGGAGCACGGCGGCGTGGAGCTCGGTGGCTGGCAGGAGGGAGCACGGCGGCGCAGCGAGCACGGCAGCACGGCGCAGCGTCGGGCGCCGTCAGCTACAGGAGGTCAACGAAGATTTTACAGAACACCCCCTGGAATACTTTTTACAATCACAAACAAGTCCCTGCTTCTATTTCTTTTTGAAACCAGTAGGTTTTAGGGATTTTAATTGGGGCACTTAAACACTTTATAAAAAGTTGAGAAAATTCATGTAGCCTCCCATATACGTGAGGAAGCTCCACAAAAATTGGTTTTTGAAAATAAAATGTTTTGAACCATTTTTGTTCATAGGACTTAAATAAATCATTTTTGGAAATTAATATTTTGATACTCCTTTAATATTTTAAAACCAGTGATAAAATATTGTGCTGAACTTTTGGAACTTCTTTGACCAATAAGGCAGCTTCAAAATAATTTATCTTTTCATAGAGGGAAATATTGGTTTGGAGGAAATAGAGAATTTGGGAGGGAATTTATTTATGAAGGTCATTTTTAACTCATGACCTTCATTTCCTTTTTGATAAATGAATGGAGGGGTTTGTTTTAAATCGACAAGTAGGTTTACTTGAGGAGAGAGTGATATGAAATGGAGTGGATTATCATTTCATCTCCTTCTCTAGAATTTTGGGTAAAGAAAATATAATTGTTTTCATAGAATAGAGGAATAGATAGAGAGGGAGTTTTATTGAGATCATCTCCCTAAATTTTAGGAGTTTAACTTGGGGGTGCCTAATTTTAGAGGGTTTGTTCTTCCTCAAGTCGCACTCCAAAATTTGGTTGCCAAGTGTGTCCTATTTTAGTAATAACACCTCTGAGGAATTATCCTCACAAGAAAATCACACACAACAGCAATAACACAGCAATAGTAACAGCACAACAATATTAACAACACAACAATATCCATATCTCAAACAAGACCACACACTCCAAACCACAAGAATAAATCACACACCTTTCCCATAACTAACAATACTATTTTGTAAAAATGGTCACACTCAATTATGACAAGATGTTGTTTAAGGGATATATCAACTCATAACTTAATAGTTTTCAAAATGGTTTGATAAAGGGAAATATGTGAGGTAATATATTCCCCACTAGTATTCCTTTTTAAAACGGAGTTGAAACATAGGAGTTTTAAAAATAGGAATTGTAAAAATATCAAGGTTGAAGAATAGATAGGAGATATCATATGAACCTCCATATTCTTGGAAACACATAATTTTGGAAATACTTTTACTGTCTCAATTTAAAGGATATTTTATTTGTTGCTAAAACCAAATCATTATTGAAGTAGACTTTTGGCCAACATAGGAATGGAAAAGATCTATGGAATATATTCTTGTCATAACATGGTCACCAGAGTTGTAAATATATTTTTACTTAGGATTATTTCTTGGGTTGACATTTACTAGTCAACCAATCATAATCATCAAGTTACACAAGGTCAAACAGAAGAATATAAGGGAAAACACAATCATTTGTGAAACAATTCAAAAAGTTTTTGTTGGTTCTGAATTTTGGGTCTTATTTACTCTTATTATAAATTTGGGATGTTACAGATCCTTCCCCCCTTAAAATAAATCTCGTCCTCGAGATTTGCCCGGGGTACAGGGGAGTTTTGAGGTACGGGTTTTGGGGTTGACTACTCTTCCGCGTCGTTGCTTCTTCAGTAAGGTTGCCAGGTGAGATCTTGACAACTTGATGTCGCGAGGCCTTCCATTCGTTAGTTGTATAAGAATGTGGGTGTCTTTTATGTCATCAAATTGCCTTAGTCATACAAGAAGAATTTGTTAACAAGGTAGCTAGTCTTGTCATCAAATCACTTTTCATATTCCAAGGCTGAGATGTACTGAATTATCTGATGTTCCGTTTATTTGTGTATGACACTCCATTGTTTGAGCATACAAAAGTGAATTGCTAACAAGTTCATGAGGCTTGTTACCAAACTACTTCTATATAACACGAACATTGGAATATCACACTATTTCTTGAGAGATTAAGAATAATAGATTCTGATATAAGAGTTTCCAAATACTCAATGATAGTCTGGTATATCGCTTCTTTGGTTCCGGGCCTTCACGCAGCTTCGCAGGTGTCTTCACATGTAAGTTAGAGTGCACCAGAATAGTTAGGGTTTCCGGGAAAACTTTGTGGTTGAGGGGCTTATGTTAGTTTTCAAGGAGTTGGGTACCATACCTTAGACATCAAACTTATTATACCTATGATCCTGAACGATCAACTTTACCTAGGTCTCTAATTCTCAATTTTTCAAAATACCATCCAATATTTCTGGTAAGGCCACTACTATCAACCAATTAATTTGAAACATAATCCTGCCCAAGTTAAAAATTTTAATCCACCCTCATCTTCCTCGGGTATAAACTCTTTAGCATAGTATAGTTCAATCTATCGGGTACCCATCAAATCTTTTTAGGCATAGTCTTCCCATTGCCTTCTATCACAAAAATCATAGTGCTCCACCAATTATTTCCTGATTGATTTTTCTCTCCAGATAGGCATACCTCATAATATCTGACTCCTTCAGGTTGCCATTTTCCCACGACCATATCATCAAAGCTAAATGAAGCATCCAACAATCATGTGATCATACCATCCAGAATTGACCCACTTTCTAACCAAATTCAGATTGTTATCTCAACACTTTTGGGCCTTGATCTCATAATCAAAGATAAATGATCTTTCTAAGAACAATCCAAACAGAGCGTGACAAGCTCTGAAAACTACTGTCACCTAGAATGTCTGGCTACTAGACCAAGTCATATTGATTCCTAGAATCCGATAAACATTCATTTATCCTCCACCAATTATTTCTTGCATACAACGATCTGCTCATTTGCTAACTCATCTTTGACCACTTCCTATAATTCTATAAGAATTTATTACAAAGGTCACTTGCGCTAAGAATCACCCTAAACATTCCAACACAGGAGTATTCTTCTTAATTTACTTGCTTCTAACCAATCCAAATCTTTTATCAGCAAGTGCTTCCTAAAAATCCAATAACTTTCACCTTTATTTCTAAACCTTAAATCAAGGGTCACGTCTTCTAGCTCCAGATATCCACCAATGGTTGGGGACCACAACTGGTTAGCCCCAGAGCATAAATCAGATATATCATTTGTCCAAATCCAATTAATTTATCGATCCACTCCAAGTTTTTACTTCTATTCTAAACCCCAAATTTTTGATATTACCAACATCATCCAACAAGTTTTGATCTCATCAACTAGATTCTTAAGGGATCCTTTTAACTAATAATCTTAGAGTTCAACACTCTTATATCCTCCTAAAGTTCTCCTTTCCACCAAATAGTTTTGAGTCGTCCTATGGCATCTCTTTCCTTTGTCTAGAAAAAGCAGTTAGTAGCTTTGCAAAACTTGGTTAGATGAGAGATTTAAAATTAGATCAATTAGGTTAGTTATGTTAGTTTTCATAATCTTTTGTTAGTCCGACGGGATACGACTAATGTCATCTAACGTCGGGTCTTGAATCTTCATCTTTCTTGATAGCTTGATGTGGTTGTACAAAACGATGTATGAAGGCCGCTATCCGTCTTGCAGAAGGTCGTTGAGTCTTGGGCCTCAGGGTTGAAGTAGAGAGTATTCGATATCTTGTTCCTTTTACTAGGACAAAATTTTCTGAAGGGTTTTCTAAGTCGGACTTTCGAAAGGGTACAAAAATCTCAGGCTATTTGGTTAAAGATCGGGGGTCTTTTGTATCTTGCGGAACTGTCAGTTCTGTTTGGGAGATGGTTTAGATGAGAGGGAAAAATACCTGAGAAGATTTCCTAGGCGGGTTTATATCCGCAACAAGGTGCAGCTATGGACAAGAGGTCAAGAATGGTTCTTTTGGTTAGGTGACAAAAAGAGTTTTTATAATAAGGAGAAATTTTTGAAATTACTTTGTGCTGCCGACAAGGCGTGATTGTGAAACACACATGAAAAACCTCACACAAACAGAGCACACACAAGCAAGGAACTTCACAGACAAACAACACACAAGGTACATTTAGTACCAATGGACGCCTACTACTCGTGGTAGTCGGGTAATATAACTAAAGCTAGGGGCCTTGGTTATACATGGTTGATGAAGTCTTCATTTCGTCACCTTAGGCTTCAGCTGGAATACTTGAGATTGTCGAGGTTGCAACTTGAGTAGAATTGTTGACGTTGAGCGAGGGTCTTCGGAAGTCTCTTGCTTTGTTGATATTGATGATCTTGGCATTTGCAGATCAATCACCTTGATGTTGAATGTTGAATATTCAAGATGGATGCTTCTTCTCATAGGTGCTAGCTAATTAGGTCTCCTTTGGGTTCATCGTCTAGTATTTTGAACGGGTAAGAGGGAGTAGAGAAATCCTTGGTAAATCTTAAAATAGAAGGGTAAGACTCAGAAATTATTTGAGAAGGTGAGAAGAGTGGAAGTCATGTTTGGACTTCCCTAGATAAAGATATATTTTTGGTATTAATATATTTTTAACAAAATATTTGCTTTCCTAACTAACGTCCATGCTAACTAAGGTCTGTTACAGTCAGGATGGCTCTGATACCAAGTCTGTGGGGACCCCGGACTAGCTGTCCGAAATCCCCTTGTGCCTACATATCAGCGATCCCATGATCAGTGCGTCGCTGAAGCACAATTAAACTGGTAACCAAAGAACATCCATACATACCGAGTTTATTTACTTACTTGATGGAAGTGATCAGCTTCAACAGGTACTTGCAGCGGAAATCACCATACAACGTGGAGCCCAAGTCATTTGCCTTAACCCTACAGGCAGCTGACTGGGAAGCGCCCTAGTTCGCAAAGACGCCAGTGAACTCCTCTTCTTGGACTGCTCTTCTTCTAAAGTCTGGCTAAGACAATAGCCAGGGACGAAACCAATATGAGTACATTTGATTGTACTCGCAAACTACCCCCGGACGAGCATGCACTGGTTTTATTTTTTTATTTCATAAGTCTTTTCTTTATTTAAAACATCTCTATATCTTTATTGAAAAAGGTGGGAAGAATTTTATAACTTTTCATAAGCCTGGTATTTTTAGAAAACATCTCTAGCCTTTGTTGAAAAAGAAAAGAAGGCCTTGAGATCTTTTTCCTATAAATCTTCCTTTGTAAGAAATCCTTTTTTTTTTAAACGTTTCCCCGACAATAGATGCTTGTTGAAAAAGGTAAGAAGTTCCTTTTAAAACATTTTCCCGAAAATCATCCTTTTGTTATTTCTCTAAAACTCCTCCTTTTTCCCGACCAGATCTCAGCCTGGTCCAATCATCTTCAACAACCTCATACCATCTCATTGGTATAGGTATGTAACGTCACCTTCACTTCCTTTCCAAAACTCAAAGTTTTATAAAAACTTGCACATGGTCTTAGCAGTTCTTCCCAACTGTCCATATCCGAGGACTCGGCTATTCGAATAGTTTTACCCTCTGCAGAGGTAGCACGCTTTTCCCACACCCATCCGGTCACTCATCGTGTCAGCCACGTCCCGCCATACCAGGGGTATGCGAAGTTGAGTTCCCGGCCATAGCCTGTCCTTTGCTCATGCTAGTATAGGATCCTACCGCTACGAAACCGGTTCCATCGACACTTAAATCCATGCCCGTCGGAAACTAAGTGTGAGGACTTCGTAGTTCTGCCCGGCGGACCCAAGGGAGCCCTTCAATCCTCTTTCTTCTTTACGCTCATACCGGCTTCCGGTAGACTTCTATTAAGAGGACCCAGGTCAGGGGCAGGTCACCAAACCATCCCCTCATGGAACGAGGTCATCCTCGTTGTTGAGGCATCCAGTACTAACACGAGCAAATTATATGACTACGCCCTTTCCCATATGTGGGTAAATGTGGTCGCACAGATTTTTGGCTGGGGATGTAAGTACAAGGACACCCTTCTTCACTTCCATGCCGACATCTCGGCATTTCATCTTCATCCAAGTAATTTCAAAGGAGTTTTGAATTAACATTGTTTTTCCATCCTATAGTTTTAGATAACTACCATAAACTCCTACATAGGGTGGCAAAAATAGTTTTCTTGTAGTTGTAAGATGGTTTTCAAAGTCTTTGATACTTGTGAAACTCATGTGATCAAAGTAGATGTATATAAATGCAAGCTCAGTGAAGTAGCTTGCCTGGTTTCAGCATAATGTCCCTGGACTTCTCCTTGTTGATCAATATAATAAAAATCCCATCCTTCCTCGATCAATTCTCTCCAAATACCACTCCGGTAGCGTTATTATCTAGCGTCGCAAACAGAGAAATAAACAACAATCAATACACCAACAAAACAACAAGTGGTACACAAACAAATAACAACCACAAGTATCAAACTAATCATTCAAGCAACAAACTAGGATCTACCCTTACAAAGGGCCTTATACTAATACATGCTAGGTGCCTAGATCCCAAAGCTATCTTAAGCAAAGATGATCAGCAAGCACTTTTATCTAAACAGGAACTACTTCACCACAACACAACCACTCAATTTTCAACAGAGAAAACAACTACTCACGTCTAGTAGATAAAAGGCTATTGGAACTATGCTTATGATTGAGAAACCTATTCTTCAATCAATATGCAATGGAATCAGTGGGTGTTCCACTATCATAACAAGGCATTAAGAGGTTAAGTATCCTCTGGCTATTTGTAAAAATCACTAAAACATCAACTAGACACAAGAGTTACTCATGCTAGGGAGTTCTAAGTAATCCTACCCATAAACCTAACTAATCGAGCTTTGCTAAGAACAAAGTAATAAGCAACCAGAGGTGACATGCTATAATATCAGTAGATATGAAAGGCAACTGATGTTCAACAACATTTTCTAAAATCAAGCACACCAATGATTTTATCCACAACAAATCCTAAAGACTAGGAAATTCTAGGGAATGCCCATACTAGTGATAGTATTCCCTAATAAACACCAGCAACACTAAACTCTTCCTAACAGGTTATCAAACCAGTAGCAATATGACATGCTACTGATGATCTAGCAATACTAACTAAAACAAACGACACACTAAGGATTTTCTACTAAAACAAGTCCTATTAAATAGGAGAATCTAGGAAAATACTACCCTAGTAATATTGACACTAGATAACTAAATGCAATACTAACTTTTTCCAAAATGCTGTAATACAGAGCTAACACACTCCTAGTAGATAGTATCACACTTATACATGCTAGAAAACACAAAAGGGATACTAACACACCCTATATAGTTAAATAAAACTATAAACATTAATTAACACAAAAGCATAACACCTAGTTAAATACACCAAAAATAATTTATAGCTCTAAAAATCACACCAAGCTAGGATTAGGTACTCCTAATCATACAGAAGATCACTCAAGTGGGTTCACACCAAAAATCATCACCAAACAATTTACAAAAATCCTAGAGAAGCTCTCTGGTCACCTACCAAATTGCAAGCCATTTTATATTGGAAGTTCATTTGCATAAGAGGCCAATTGCTACTGCTAGGTATCACTTAGGGCTTCTCAAAACAGTTGAGTTTGTAAATTTAGCTTCCTTATAAAAATAGTTATTGAAGTTGTGGTGAGGAGCAGTAGTTCTGGCTCATATTTATTTCCTTCCAAAAATAGTTATCCAATAGTGATTCTACCACTTGGATCTGGTTAGGAACATGCTAGGGTACCTCCATGATTTTTGGTTTGGTCAACAATGCATTTAAATTATTTTAAAACGATTTAATCTAAAGGTGCAGAACAAATCTATAAGGAAAATAATTAAACAACCTAGGAAAAAGAGTAACGGGCTGGATCTGGCTGAAGATGGGCCGTGCAGTGTGGAGAGAGGCCCAGCTCGCGGCCCATGTGCGCGAACGAAGCGGTACGGGCCTTCTTCCTCCTTCTCTCGACACAACGACGGCGAGGCACGGCCGGAGCAAGTCGAGGACGGCGCGGCGGCCCCGGTGTTCCCTGGGAAAAATGGAAGAGTGCATGAGAGGGAGAAGAGCAAGGGCAACTCAATGATGCGCAAATGGCGGAGAATGAGGGCCCGTGGCACTCGCGAGCTTGCTCGCAAGGCGGCGGCCGGAGAGGAAGAAAGTGAGGACGGCCAGCTCGATTCACGGCCTCCCGCGTCGATTCCTTGGATGAGGATGGATAGGGCGACGCGGTGAATCTCCTGGTGCGCTTGGATTTGGAAGGGAAGCTCTCTAGCGACGGTGGTGTGCAACGGCGGCTCGGCCTTGGTTCGGCTCCGTGGTGGAGAAAATGGAGAGGGAGAGTGAGGCGAATAAGTGAGCGAGTGAGGGAGCAGAGGAGGGCGTGGCGTGCTTCTTATCTCCTCCAGGGCGAGGCGTAGAGGAGGGGCAAGGCGAGGGGGAGGGGCCACGGTGGCGTGCGGGAGGGAGGTGGAGGCAGAGGAGCAGGGAGCAGGTGGGGAGGCAGAGGAGTCGTGTGGGAGGAGTCTCCTCTTGTCGAGCAGCAAGACGCGGCGTGAGGAGCACGGCGGCGTGGAGCTCGGTGGCTGGCAGGAGGGAGCACGGCGGCGCAGCGAGCACGGCAGCACGGCGCAGCGTCGGGCGCCGTCAGCTACAGGAGGTCAACGAAGATTTTACAGAACACCCCCTGGAATACTTTTTACAATCACAAACAAGTCCCTGCTTCTATTTCTTTTTGAAACCAGTAGGTTTTAGGGATTTTAATTGGGGCACTTAAACACTTTATAAAAAGTTGAGAAAATTCATGTAGCCTCCCATATACGTGAGGAAGCTCCACAAAAATTGGTTTTTGAAAATAAAATGTTTTGAACCATTTTTGTTCATAGGACTTAAATAAATCAGTTTTGGAAATTAATATTTTGATACTCCTTTAATATTTTAAAACCAGTGATAAAATATTGTGCTGAACTTTTGGAACTTCTTTGACCAATAAGGCAGCTTCAAAATAATTTATCTTTTCATAGAGGGAAATATTGGTTTGGAGGAAATAGAGAATTTGGGAGGGAATTTATTTATGAAGGTCATTTTTAACTCATGACCTTCATTTCCTTTTTGATAAATGAATGGAGGGGTTTGTTTTAAATCAACAAGTAGGTTTACTTGAGGAGAGAGTGATATGAAATGGAGTGGATTATCATTTCATCTCCTTCTCTAGAATTTTGGGTAAAGAAAATATAATTGTTTTCATAGAATAGAGGAATAGATAGAGAGGGAGTTTTATTGAGATCATCTCCCTAAATTTTAGGAGTTTAACTTGGGGGTGCCTAATTTTAGAGGGTTTGTTCTTCCTCAAGTCGCACTCCAAAATTTGGTTGCCAAGTGTGTCCTATTTTAGTAATAACACCTCTGAGGAATTATCCTCACAAGAAAATCACACACAACAGCAATAACACAGCAATAGTAACAGCACAACAATATTAACAACACAACAATATCCATATCTCAAACAAGACCACACACTCCAAACCACAAGAATAAATCACACACCTTTCCCATAACTAACAATACTATTTTGTAAAAATGGTCACACTCAATTATGACAAGATGTTGTTTAAGGGATATATCAACTCATAACTTAATAGTTTTCAAAATGGTTTGATAAAGGGAAATATGTGAGGTAATATATTCCCCACTAGTATTCCTTTTTAAAACGGAGTTGAAACATAGGAGTTTTAAAAATAGGAATTGTAAAAATATCAAGGTTGAAGAATAGATAGGAGATATCATATGAACCTCCATATTCTTGGAAACACATAATTTTGGAAATACTTTTACTGTCTCAATTTAAAGGATATTTTATTTGTTGCTAAAACCAAATCATTATTGAAGTAGACTTTTGGCCAACATAGGAATGGAAAAGATCTATGGAATATATTCTTGTCATAACATGGTCACCAGAGTTGTAAATATATTTTTACTTAGGATTATTTCTTGGGTTGACATTTACTAGTCAACCAATCATAATCATCAAGTTACACAAGGTCAAACAGAAGAATATAAGGGAAAACACAATCATTTGTGAAACAATTCAAAAAGTTTTTGTTGGTTCTGAATTTTGGGTCTTATTTACTCTTATTATAAATTTGGGATGTTACAGAAGCGCCCTAGTTCGCATTGACGTTGTTGAAGTCTTCTTCTTCAAACTGTTCCTCTTCAAAATCTGGCTAAGACAATAGCCAGGGACGAAACCAATATGAGTACATTTGATTGTACTCGTAAACTACCCCGAAATGAGCATGCACTACACTTTTTATTGTTTAAATAAAACTGTGTTTGCTTTGAAAACTCTATAACTTTAATTGAAAAAGGAAGAAGAATTTTATAACTTTTCCTAAACCTTGTATTTTGAGAAAAACATCTCTATACCTTTGTTGAAAAGAAGAGAAGACTTTTAGAACTTTTTCCCATAAATCTGTCTTTGTAAGAAGTCTCTCTTTCAAACGTTTTCCCAAAAATATATCTTTGTTGAAAAAGGTAAGAAATCTCTTTTAAAACTTTTCCCGAAAATCATCACCAGGTTTATTTCTCCAAAACTCCTCCTTTTTCGACCATAGCCCTTCATGGTCAAATCATTTTCCAACAACCTCATACCAGCCCTTCGGTATAGTTGCATAAAACATTTCCACTTTTAAAACACAAAACGTTGCACTTCTTGACCATAGCCCTTCATGGTCTTCCTCTTTTCCAGCAACCTCATACCAGCCCTTTGGTATAGTTGCATACATAAAACATCTCCATTTTATTTTCAAGTCTCAAAACTTTGCAAAACTTGCACATGGTCTTAGGACAGCCTCCCAACTGTCCATATCCGAGGACTCGGCTATTCGAATAGTTTTTACACTCTGCAGAGGTAGCACGCTTTTCCCACATCCATCCGGCAACTCATCGTGTCAGCCACGTCCCGCCATACAAGGTGTATGTGAGTTGAGTCACCGACCGTAGCATGTCCTTTGCTCATGCTAGTATAGGACCCTGCCGCCACGACACTTTCCATCAACACTTAACCCAGCCCGTCGGAATCTAAGTGTGAGGACTCATAGTTCTGCCCGGCGGTGTATAGGGGACAACCTTCAATCCTCTTTCTCCCTTCAAACTCATACCAGCCCGTCGGTATTCTCCTTTTCTTGAGGACCCGGGTCAGGGGTAGGTCACCAAACCATCCCCTCATGGAACGGAGTCATCTCCGTTGTTGAGGCATCTCATACTAATAAGAGCAAATTATATGACTACACCCTTGCCCATATGTGGGTAAATGTGGTCGTACAGGGTAAGATTGGTCGTCATAGTGCTAGGACACAATGTGCATTTTTCATAAACATCTCCATTCTCCATTTTTCCACTTCAACACCAACATCTCGGCATTCCATAATCACACAAGTATTTTCAAAGGAGCTTTGAGTAAACAATATTTTTCCCATCTCATAGTTTGAAAAGGAGTTCCATCTAACACCTCCATATAGGGTGTCAAAATAATATACTTGTATTTTGGAAAAAGGGTTTTCAAAATCATAACTTTAGTGGCAAACACCACATAAATCACTTATGCTCTTTATAAGTAAAACATGTGAACCCAAAATAGATGTATATAGATGCAAGCTCAGAGAAGTAGATTGCCTGATTCCAGCATAATGTCCCTGGACTTCTCCTCACTGATCAAAGAAATAAACTCCGATTCTTCTTCAATAAATCCTCTCCAAAGACCACTCCGGTAGCGTTTATATCTAGCGTCGCAACATGAAAAGAAAACAATACTCAATAAGAAACCAAACCACAAGTGGTATACAAACAAGTAATCAAACCAGAAACATAGCACTAGTTTAATCAAGCAACAAACTAAAACTTACTCTAAGAACACTCCAGGGAAAACTGCCTTAATAACAATTAGAACAATTTGTTTAATAAGGCTACAACAATCATAAATAAAAGATACAAGTTAAACTAAAAACAAACACTTAACCATAATCACCACACTTAGCTAGATGCTAACAAGTAATTAATCCAATCAAGCAAAACAACACATAACCACATGTTTAACTCTATGCTTAACAAAACAATTTACTTAACAAGCCAATTTACTCAGACAAAATTACGAAGGCATTATACTAGCAGGAGTATAACACCATACACATGCCAAATCAAAAAGGGCACAAACATATTTCTAATTAAAGATAAATAATAGACATTTTTCCTATTGTAGAAACTACTACAAACACACAATAATTCACCAAACACTCTCTGTGAGTCAAAACATCACACCAAGTTAGGGTATGATAAAGGGAAACCCGAGGAACCTAGCAAAATTGGTTTTGGTCCAAAAATCATTTCACAAAAATCTACAAAAATCACCAAAATGCTCTCTGGTGGTTTTAGTAAAAAGAATAGAACTTTTGTTTTAGACTTCATTTGCATACAAGACCAACAGATCTGGAGAGGTAGCACTTCAGGCTATCCATAGAATTTTAGTTTGCAATATTTGGATAAGTAAAACTCTAGATAATTAATTTTTTATGCAAAACATACTTTTTACAAGATTAAATCTAGGCAACACATAAAATCATATTTTTGCAATACACCAGTGCTGCTTGTTTAAGAAAACACACAGAAACACTACAAAATTTAGATCACTCAAATTGCTAGCACATAACTACAACAAAAGAATTAAAGCTACACTGTAAATTAAACAGGAAATGAAAGCAGATATTAGATCTACTAAAAAAAAGAGAAACGGGTCAGATCTGGCCCAGATCTGGCCGAGCAGCGCAGATCGTGGCCCAGCCAGCGGACCACGCGCGAAATGAAGCGGTACGCGGTCGTCGTCTTCCTCTCGACACGCACACAGGCGCGAGGTGATGAGCAGGGAGCAGGGCGAGGACGGCGTCGGCGACTCCGGTGTTCCTAAAATAAATGGTGATGTCCATGAGATAGCTCGCGATGAGGGGACTCAGGGAAGCGAAAATGGCGGAGAATGATGGACGAAGTTGCTCGCGAGCTTCCTGGCAAGGTTGCGGTCGGTGAGGAAGAGGATGTAGACGGCCCGCTCGATTCACGGCTTCACAGCTCGATTCCTAGGACGAGGATGGAGAGGACGACGAGGCGGATCTTCTGGTGGTCTTCGATCTAGTCGGGGAGGCTTCAATTGCCGGCGATGCGCGACGGCGAGCTCGGCAGCCATAGCTAGGGTTCGGGCCGTGGAGAGGAGCAGAGAGAGAGAGCAGGTGAGGAGATAAATGAGGGGTGAGAGAGAGAGCAGAGGAGCGCCGTGGCGCTCTTATCCTCCCCGCAATCGCGCGGACGGCGCGGCCACGATGGCACGGCGGCACTGGCGCCATGCCCGCCACTGTGAGCTACAGGAAGGGAATGAACAATTTGCAGAAAACCCCCTGGACTTTTCTAAAATGCTCTGTTTCAATTTCTTTTAAAACCAGAAGCATTTTAGGGATTTAATTGAGGTACTAAAACATTTTACAAAAATATGAAAATATTTGGGTAGGCTCCCCTTATAATGTAGACCCTCCACAAAAATTTGTGTTGCAAAATAAAATGTTTTGAACCACATTTGTTCATAGAGTTTAAATATGTTATTTTTGGATAAAACCAATTTGACAAATTGAAATATCTTTGTAATTGGAGATTAGATATTTTGGGGAGAGAGTAATATGATAATGATGTGGTTATCATCTCATTTCTGGATTTTATAAGATAAAATAATTGTTATAACAAAATAGAGAAATAGGTAGAGAGGGAAATTAAATAAGATCATTTCATTTAATCAAGATTTTATTTTGAGGGTGTAAGTAATCATAGAGGTCTTGTTTTGTTTTCAATTCACATTCCAAATTTGTTGTCAAGTGTGTTTTATTTTAGTGTTAAGCACCACTGAGGAATTATCCTCACAAGCAACAAACACAACAAAATCAACATCACAACCAAGATCACACAAATCAAACCACAAGAATTAATCATACTACCACGTCCACAATGCCATCTAGTGGAAAAGTGACCACTCCTAATTATGACAAGATGATGTTTAGGAAATGTCTCAACTCATAACTTAATAGTTTTCAAAGAGGTTTGAGAAAGGAAATATGTGGGGTAACATATTTCCCCCTAGTGTTATTTTCAAATGGAGTGAAAATAAGAGTTTAAAAGAATGGGAGTTGTGTACACCTGCAAAATACCAAGGTTGAAAAATAGGTAGGAGGTAGCATATAGATCTCCATAAATTTGGAAACACATAATTTTGGAAATACTTTTACTTTTCAAATACTGGTATTAGTTTTGGTTGTTGATAAACCAAGTATCATTGAAATGGAATTTGGCAAAATAAGATTAGGAAAGGTATATGGATTGTTCATCTTGTCATGACATGATCATCAAGGTTAAATATATTTTTATCGTGGTTAAGTTCTTAGGTTTATTTTTAGTGGTCAATCAACTTCAACATCAAGTCACACAAGGTCAAACATAGCAAAGGGAACGAATCCACAACCATTAGTGAAACAGTTCAAAAAGTTTTTTTTGGTTCTGAAATTTGGGTCTTGTAAAACTAAGTTTTTCTTAGTTCCAAAATTTGGGATGTGACAGATCCTTCCCCCTTAAAAATAAATCTCGTCCTCGAGATTTGCCCGGTGGGTAACAGGGGAGTAGGAGGGCACGGGTTTTGGGCTGGCTATCCTTCCGAGGTCGATGCTTCTTCAGTGTGGTCGCCAGGTGAGATCTTGACAAATTGATGTTGCGAGGTCTTTCCTTGTTGATAATCTTCTTTGATGGGTTCAGATCCTTGATGATAGGGTTGGCTTGACGATCGACACCGATGGATAGTTTTGGTTGGCTGTTTCCAGTTTCTACAAGGCTAAGGTGCAAGGAACTAATTATTAACACCTTCTGGTATACGTATTGCAGGTCTTCCTCCCTTAAAAAGGGATCTTTGAACGGTCATGCTGAAAGTTGCATCTGGGGTTGACTTGGAGTCATTGTTCTTCTTGGGTAGCTTGACGATCTTCGTCGTGGGTGCCGCTCCTTGGTGCTTGGGGTTGATGCACTCACTTCCTGATATTGTCGCCTTACGAGGGTCACAGATGGGACGCGTTGTTCTTAGGATGCGTCGAGCCTGCTTACTCGACTCTCTCCGGTTTCTAGTTAGAAGAAGGATGTTATAAACTTCTAAGTGCGTCTGGACTTGCTTGGTGGTTGATGTTGTCAACAGCAGGTGCTTTCGTCATTTGATTCTTTTGGGTATTCCGTTGGTTGGTTGTCTTCCTTCTTGTCCTTCTTCAGTTGAGTAAAGGAGGAACTTCATTGTTGACTTCCTTGGTTCTTGAGCTTCATGAAGCTTTGGTAAGAATTTTAAGAGGTACAGTCTAGGGTATCGAGCTCCCAGAGGGTTCTAAAAGTCAGTTCGAGTGTCCTGAGGTAGGTGGTTCTGTACTATGCTCAAAGAAGGTGCAAGGGTCGCGTTCTCAGTTAGTCTTAAAAGTTAGAGAAAAAAGCTTAATGTCAGTAGTATTCATTTGTTTTCTTGCATCCTCCATTGGTTTTGATTTGTCGAGGCAGGTTGAATGAGAAGGTTGTTTGTCAGATGACGTTGATGGTGCTTGCTCTTGAGTTAACTTCGCGTGGATGGCCTTCGATGTTGAACGACTTCGGCCTTGAGGATGGCGATCTTCTCACTACCAACTATAGGTGATTCTTCGTATGTCCCTCTTAATGGACCCTAGAAAAAGTTAGTGAAGAACCTTCGCACCAGTTGTTTTCCAAACGGGTACCGGTGTCTTTTCTTGTTTCGAATAATTGAGACAGGTCAAGCTAAGATGGTTATTCAGCCGATGACGTCGAGGGCGTCCATTTCCTGGGGTAACTCCATGTTGACGATCTTTAAATTTGGTTTCCTTCGGGTTCGTTGGTGGCGACCTCCATTGGATGAGTCTTGTGCTTGAGGCTTCATATAATCTTCAGAAAACCAGCAGCAGGCTAGGGTTCTCATCCGTTTTTCCCAAGTTTGAGGTGGTAGGTAGGAGTTAGTCGAGGTTTTTCTCTGGTTTTCCTCAAGATTATCGCGTAGGTCAAAATTAGTAAAGTTAGCTCAAGGGATTAAAATGCCACGAACTGCTCATCAGGCGAGTAGGTACATGATCCCTTTGAAACCCATCATTACCGTCGGTCTTTGAGCTCGAATCTTCATGGCAACTCTTATACACTCCTTGAGTTCCTATAGTTACCATCCTAAATGAGTCTCCCTATGTCCTCGTTTCTTGTCAAGGCTTGTAGTCCTAGAAGATTAGTTGGTACTATCGTGAACTTGAGTCAGATGTTATCCTAAAGTTAGATACGATACGTTAGTGTGGTATTCTTGTAATTTCACAAGTTAATTTTGCGAGGTGAGGCTCGTGTCTTCATGAGGTTGGCGTAAAATTGCAGTTTCCTTCGAGATCTTGACGCACTTGCTCCAGATGGTGCATGAAGGCCATTGTCTGACTTGCCGGTTAGGTTGCAAAAATCTCAGGCTATTTGGTTAAAGATCGGGGGTCTTTTGTATCTTGCGGAACTGTCAGTTCTTATCGGGACATGGTTTAGATGAAAGGAAAAATATATTAGAAAGATTTTCCTAGGCGGGTTTACATCTGCAACAAGGTGCAACTATGGCGAAGAGGTCAAAAATGGTTTTTGTTAGGTGGCAAAAGGAGTCTTATAAAAAGAGAATTTTGAGGTTACTTTGTGCTGCCGACAAGGCGTGATTGTGAACACACAAGAAAATCAACACACAAACAGAGAACTCACAAACAAACAACACACAAGGTACATTTAGTACCAAAGGACGTTTAGTACTCGTGGTAGTCGGGTAGTACAACCAAAGTTCCTATCATTCCTATCCTATGGGTCTTGATTAAACATGGTTGGTGAAGTCTTCATTTGGTCGCCTTAGGCTTCAGCTGGAAAAATTGAGATTGTCGAAGTTGCAACTGAGTGGAATTGTCGATATTGAGTTGAGGTCTTCGAGGTCTCTTGCTTTGTTGATACTGACAACTAGGAACAAACGGTGCGTGATTTGGGGCTTTAAATCGCCCGCAATCAAGTCGAGAAGAAACGTCACGGGAGCAAATTTCGGGCATATTTCCGTCCATGGAAGGTTGAAGACGACGCTGATGTCAGCAGTGACGTCAGGAATTTTTCTTTTTCTTTTCTGATTTCTTATTTCTTTCATATCTTTTGTGTTAAGTGTCCAAATGACCTCAAACCAATTTCTAAAATTTCGTAAAAACAAAACCTGTCTGTTAGAACTTTCAAATACACTTTTCCAAACATTTCAAAATTCGAAAATTTCAAATAGTGTATAAAGGTTTATTTGACACCTTTATGTCATTTTATAAAGTATGGTTTTAAAATTTTCTTTTTGCACTTAAAATAAAATCTAGAAAAATAGTATGAGTAATACATTCACTATGATTAACCCAATAAAATGAATTGGTACAAAATATTTTATTTAAATAGGGTTTGATAAATCATTTAAATACAAATACTCATTTATATCATAGGCTTTATAAATATCAAAATAAATATTTTACTTAAAAATATTTTAAATCTTGAACATAGAAGCTAAGGGAATATTTAAATAACATACCCTTAAATACAAATCCAAGAAAGATACCCCAAATGTAAATATTTAAAAATAATTTATTTTAAACTAAAATTTTAAAATAGAACAATTAAGACCACATAAATTAAAATATTTTATAGAGCATAATAAAGCCGTGAAATTTTCTCAAATAGGTTTTTAAGTGGAAATAAAATTCCAACTTTTGAAATTTCAAATGCAACAAGAAAATGATGAATGCATGCAAGATTTCAATTTTTAAATCAAAATATATATAGTTTTCAAAAACTTTTTGATTTTTCTGATTTTTCAAAAATGTGAAAATCTTGGAATGTTACAACTACTCCTTAAAAACCCCAATCCTTGCTAGCTCAAGATGCCACAGAATCTGCTCTCTCTCTCGCTCGCTCGCTCCTCCTACTGATTAGCGAAGATGCCTCGCAGAAACGACACACAGGAGCACACTGAGTCGCCGTGGGACAGTCCCCCTGTCAGCGGCGAGTCCGTTGAAGGACCGACGCCGGAGACGAGCGACGACGAATACGCCAACTTCCATGATCCCACCTTGATGCTGGGCTCGCCGAAGGTTGATTCTGATGAGGAGTCAACCGAAGAGGAGAAGGAGGAGGAGGAGGACAACGAGGAGGACGAGGCGGAGGCGCCGGTCCCGAAGAACGGAGTCCCGGTGACGGAGAAGAAAGCCGCCGCCACCGCCTCCGATATGCTGCCGCCGCCACCACCTCCAATGGCCCCCAACAAGTGAGGCCGTGAGAAGGACGAGGATTGCGCGGAAGCAGGGCGCAAGAAAAACAAGAAGTAGCTAGTAGTAGTTCTATAAGTTCTCCATCTGTAATTTACTTTATTATTATTAATATGTACTGCGTATGTAATGTAGTAATCACTAATATTAATATAAGTATCCTATAAGTGGTTTTCCCCATATAGGAAAATATTATTCCAGAGAGTAGAAGAAATTCCACTGAGTGGGCGCGTAGGTCCCACACCTCAGTGGAAGAAACACAAAGGAAACGGTCCTTCTAAAGAACCGTTTCCTATGTTTTACCTATATATATATGGGCATACAGAGCAAAACCTAACGCTCACTCATTTCCTCACTCTGTCCCAATATGCTAGATCTGTTCGTGGCGGCGGCTCCTGGCGTTGCGGCCATCGCCGGCGTCGTGGCGGCGCCGTCTCCGCCCAGACGACGGCTATCACGGCGAGGTCTTCGCCATCTCCCCCGACACGGCGAGGTCTTCGCCATCTTCCCCGACACAGCGAGGTCTTCGCCATCTCGCCCGACACGGCGAGGTCGTCGCTCTGTCCGCTTCCTCTGCCTCCACCACTTCCGGATCTGCTAGATCGATCCAACGGCGACGTGAAGAAGGTATCAGATCCACTCTTTGATGTAGCTAACTTGCCTATTGTGCACATGATCTAGAGCAACTAGTTGTAGTTTAGCTAACTTGTTGATAGTAGTTCAGTTCACAGCCGGTAGTTCTATCTAGATAATTTCTTGATGTAGTTAATTTGCCTATTGTGCACTTGCAACTAGTTGTAGTTTAGCTAACTTGTTGATAGTAGTTCAGTTCACATCCGGTAGTTCTATCTAGATCATTTATTGATGTAGTTAACTTGCCTATTGTGCACTTACAACTAGTTGTAGTTTAGCTAACTTGTAGATAGTAGTTCAGTTCACATCCGGTAGTTCTATCTAGATCATTTCTTGATGTAGTTAACTTGCCTATTGTGCACTTGCAACTAGTTGTAGTTTAGCTAACTTGTTGATAGTAGTTCAGTTCACATCCGGTAGTTCTATCTAGATCATTTCTTGATGTAGTTAACTTGCCTATTGTGCACTTGCAACTAGTTGTAGTTTAGATAACTTGTTGATTGTAGTTCAGTTCACATCCGGTAGTTCTATCTAGATCATTTCTTGATGTAGTTAACTTGCCTATTGTGCACTTGCAACCGGTTGTAGTTTAGCTAACTAGTCCATGTGAAAACAGGAGTCTATTACGGTGACACTGCATAAAAAAGTCGGAGACACAGAACAAACAACGAACACTACTCAAGACAGTAGTGTTTGTTAACTTTCCCATAATGTCCTCCAATTATATACATAGGTCAGTATACACTAAATGCCACTATATACTTCATATTATTGTGTTAAATTGTTCGTTCTATCTAGTAGTGTCAGAACTAACATAAATCATTATTTACATTTAGGGATATCAAGATGTTCCCTTTCAAACTCCACCATACATATCCACCGTCGCTATTGTGACGTTTTGGTACACTGCATAAAATACTTTTTTAAGTAAGAGTGTTTTATACAGTGTCGCCGAAATGTCACATCGGTGACGTATTAGATTAGATTTCGGTGACACTGCATAAAAAATCCAGAGCCGGTGGTGGCCTCCATGGAAAGGATGATCGTTGTCAGGCATCCTATGAAGCTGGTGACATCGCAATATCTTGTTGACAAGCCATGTGTTGGCTGCTCCGGTTCATCAATAAGAGCCACCTCAAGACATAGGTAAGATATTGTTTTAGTTTGCTTAAATTCATAGTGTATTTGTTTTAGCATATGTATTTAACAATTGTAACTCTATTTAATAATGTATAGGGTCCAAAGCTTCAACATCCTTCTCTCAAGAAGTTGAGATAAGAAGAGATTGCTAGAGTGACACCTGCGAGGATTGTGGAAAAGGATGTAGGGAAGAAATCATATATTCTTTCCGTCCTTTGACATGATAGGCTTAGTATAGATGAAATCTATTATCGTTTTACCTCTTATGTTTGTCACGTCTTGTGATGCAATTGTAAAGGTGAAATTGTGATGGAAATGTAAAGTTACATTGTGATATGAATGAAATCTGTTACCGTTTTAGTATTTGAGCTTGTGCTGTGAGATTTTAAGTATCTAGTGGCATTTGTAAACGTGGCATCCTGTAACCGAAATATGTGAAATGCTCAGTGCAAACGCGTGGATGGCAAACTCCGTATCTGATAAAGGAAAACTAAGGAAACGGAGATCTGCGCACAACTGTTGCCAAATGGAGACCTCATCGAAAACGGTGTTTTGCCTCCGTTACCGATGAGGGCCTTCACATCAGCCACGAAGGCGGGGACACGGACCCTTTTTCCGTTGCCGATGGGGTTTTTGGCCTGTTTCCGATATGTCGTTCTGTACTACTGCTTGCTCCCAGAATCCTCCATTGTCGTCGTATACGACGGGAGGCGCCTCGCAGTAACTGCCATCAAAGATCGTGATGAAGAGCCCATCCGACCAGTCGAAGTCAAAATGCAGGATGAATCCATGCTGAATCTTGTACATCTCCAGCGACGGGGCCGAGGCCGCCCAGCACTTGCGCTGCGCCGCGGACACCCGCTGGCTCCCGGGCACGGCAGCGCCGTCGCCGCCCCTCTGCACGGCGCGACCCGAGCCGCTCCGACTTGTGCTCACCACCGCGGTGGAGCGTATGGCGCCCCCCCGGGACCAGCCGCCGGAGCGCATCGCTCCTCGCCGGCTCCCCCGCCTGCCGCTGCGCCGGAGGCGGAGCGGCCGATGTCGCTACGCTGCTGGTGGTGGTTGCCGCGCGCGGTCGTGGTGCAGCTGGTCCGGCGGCGACACGCCTCCGAACGAGCACGGTGGCCCTCCTGGACGTCAACCGTGGATCTGTGCACGGGCCGGCGGCGCGCCATGGAGGAGTAGGTAGCTCGCCGGCACGTGCTCACCCTTGCCCACACCACAATTCACGGAGAGAGGCCGAAGACGATGAGGTCGAGGAGAGGAGAAGCGTACGCAGCACGAGACGGGAGCGTATGGCCGTTCCGATGCGCACCTAGCGACGCCGTCGTCGTCGGCGTGCACGCGGCAGGAGGTGCACGGCGCACGACTCGCGAGGGTTGTTGACGCCGGCGCCGGCGGCTCATCCTTCAAATCCCGCCAGATGTGGCGCTGGTAGTGGTAGGGATGATGGAGACTTGGAGAGGGTGTGGCGGCTCGCGCTCTCCGCGGAGAATTGGTCAGAAGAAGCAAAGGCAGGAACATCAGTTGCCATGGCCATGGAGCTCGGGCGCGAGTGGAGCAAGGCTACAGCGGGAACGGAAAAAGAACAGCGTCGTGAGCAGAGAAAGGGGATCTCGGGCATGATACAACGGTAGCGGGACCTTTGGGATTCCGATGGGTTAGGTGGATCTGTTCCAATTTACCCGTACGGGATTTTTAAACAGTATAAGAATAAGAGGGTAATTTGAGATGGGATGGGAGACAGGACTGGTGACATACCCATCCCACCTGCAACCATAAACGGGAGGCTACACGTGCCGGTGCACAGGGTGGCCATCGGTGGACGGGAGGACCGGCTGTCCTGCGGCGTGTTTCTGCTGCCGGGCAAGGACCTCGTCGTCGACGCGCCGCCTGAGCTGCTCACCGCGGACGCGCCGTGCCGGTTCAGGACCTTCGCGTACATGGACTACCTCAAGTTCAAGCACGCCGCCGGCCATGGCCAGGACGTGCTCGATCGCTTCGCTGGGATGTAACAACAGTGGCTTTTGCTAAGCTAGTCAGTGATCGCGCCTTGCTACTACTGTAGTATCGAAATGGGTTTCAGTTCGGAAATCCATAACGGGTAACAGATGCAGATGCACCCATCGCTTAAAAAACAAATTTGAAAATGTCAAAAATTCAAAATAAAAATTTCGGACTTACTTCAAAACATTTTATGTTAGCACAAAAAGTTACGTGAAGAAAAAGTTTTTTTGTGACCTGTGCAAAAAAGACAAATCCGGACGCTCCAAATTGATTTTATACGAGACATTTTTTTGTTTTTTTGCACAGGCCACAAAAAATGTTTTTTCTCCACGAATTTTTGTGTGCTAACACAAAATGTTCTAATGTATATCCGAATTTTTTTTATAATTTTGTGACATTTTTTAAAAATATTTTACATAATAGGTGCACACCTACTACCCAAAACGCCGCCTCCATTTCAGTTCAACTTTCGTTGTTTGGATGGATTGACTGTAGACACATTTGGCAGTTTGGAATCCAAGAAGAGTGGCCGATTCCGATTCCTGTTGGATGGATGACTTGCTGAGTTGCACATTAATTGTGAAGAACTGTGTACTGGGTTACTCCTCCGGCTGTGTACTGGGTTTTGTCATGTACAAATACCGATGTATACGGCACCTGTAGACTGCAGACAGCACGGTGAAATAAAGAAAACAACAACATAAACGTTACCCATCAACAGCTTTCGTGTTGTGTTCCGCGTGCGTTAGCAGTAGATCGATCGAGACCTGACGGTAGCTTCGTGGGTAGGCAAGGCAGAATCGATCAGCTGCTAGATATGGACGTGCAGCAGCGAATCAATTGTGAGATCCTGGCTCAGGCTTAATACGATTGATTAGAATACTCATATCAATAAGTTGCAACTTCTTTTCTGGAAACTCATCTGAAAGAACTCCGAGGTTAAGCGGGATTGGCCCAGAGCAATTCAAAGATGGGTGACCGACCGGGAAGTCCTTCTCGGATACGCACGAGTGAGAACAAAGTGCGCAGAAAAGAACAGTGTTGATCTGTGCGTCCAGTCTAGAGATTCTAGAGAGCTGCCAGGGGTGACAGGCCCGGTCCAGGGTGGGCCGGGTGTTACATCAATCAGGCCAGCTTTGCTAGCTTGAAACGGAGGGATCACCGTGCAAGCTTCGCGTAATCTGAATAACCTACAGAACTGGAGGAGGGATTGCACAACTCTCTATAGAGCCCGGCTCGGCGAGAGTGAAATATAGAACCCGGCGAAATGTGCTCCCGGATCAAGTCGGCCTTTCATTGGTCGAGGACCATGTGCTGAGTCCACTGTTGGAGATGGACTTTTCCGTATTCCCCTATATATAAAACTTGGACGAATTCACCCCCAAAACGCGCGTCCACGTCACCCGGATTGTTTGGGCCGTCCGATCGACGCGTTCGACGTCCTGGATCGCGCCAAAAATCGTGCTGCTACAGTAACACTGTAGCAGTCGAATTTCTACCAATGGGGTCACGCCACGTCGCGCTGCAGCGAAACTTTTGCAAAAAACCGCCCGCAAAAGGACTGGGTTGCAAATTTTGACAAACTCAGGGACCTTCATGTAAAAATGGCAGCACAACTCTATCATCCCCTTCCTCTCCAGCGACGGCCGTGGTCGCCGGCGCCGCCGACACGGCGCGCCGCCGCTACGCGCTGCTTCGCCCAAATCGGAGGCCACTGCGAGCTGCGCCGCCACCTCCTCCATTTCCTCGCCGAGCGCCGTCGGCCAGGACGCCGCCCACTCGCCAGATTCGCCGCCGTGCCGCTCTGCGTCCGCCACCGCTTCCGGGCGTCGCCGGCGACGCTCCGATGGCCCAAAATGGGCGGCGCCGCCACTCCAGGGTAGCACGAGTCTGGGCGCGTCGAGCGCGTCCACTCGCGCGTCCCGGCTCGCCGTGCCGCGCCGCCGCCGAGCTCCACGCCGCCGCAGCGGGTCCGGCCGCCGGTGACGTCAGCATGACGTCCCAGCGGGCCTAGGCTGGGCTGGGCTGGCTCGGCCTTTTTTTCCTGTTTTTTTCGTTCTGTTTTTTTTCTACTTTTTTTTAGAAAACTGTTACATCTTTTGAAATACAGCTTCGCTAATTTGTAAACATGCACAATTCCAAAATGTAAACATTCCACCAACCTTTGAAAATCAAACAATTCGTAAATATAAACCTTTTTTGTACTTCGACGCATCCAGATCTGGACACAGTGTAAACATGGACATTTTCAAATCTAATTTTTTTGAACCACGGTATTTATAAATGTGACAAGAATATCAACATAAACGCACCAATGAACTCATAATGCAAACAATTTTCGAATGCGGACATTTCCAAGTTTGAATATTTTACTCTGCGGTATTTTTCCTTTTAACCACACAACCGCGACGTATGCCGTTTCGATCCAAATTCTAAATTTAGAACCTCTCGAAATTTTAACGTTCTTTCAGATCCGATCATTTTATGAACGACAAAAGAATTCAGACCTTAGTACGGTTTTACTTTAACTAATTTTTAAAATCTGAACGTTGAAAACCGTAAACTCTTTTTGAAATACAACCGTTTTCAAATTTGAACAACCTCCAAAGTCCGACTATGTTTAAAACAATTTGTTTTCCCATTTTCAGTGATTTCCAAGCTTAAACAATTTCCGAACTTCCTCAATTCCAAATTCGAAATTTAAAACACCGCCACGTAATTTTAAAAAATTTAAATATATTTCAAAACTAATCATTTAAAACCAAAAAAACACATACGAATAACTTTCCACTATTAACAACTTTAAAATTTTACTCAATGCTGTAAAATCAGTAACTTAAACTATGTCCATCAATTTTTCATACAAAATATGAAAATATATCGAAAGTCCAAATTCGAAATTTAAAACACTGCCACGTAATTTAAAAATTTTAAATATATTTCAAAACTAATCATTTAAAACATTTAAAATTTTACTCAATGCTGTAAAATCAGTAACTTAAACTATGTCCATCAATTTTTCATACAAAATATAAAAAATATATCGAAAAAACATAAAAAAAATACTGACTATTTATGGCGTAGGATCAAATTTCAGTTTTAGATATTTTAAGCTTTTAAATATCTTCCAAATCTGATCATTTCACAGAAGTAAAAATAAAACGGATCTGAAAAACACCCCAACTTGAATAATTTTCAATATCTAAACAATTTTAAAACGCAAACTTTTCCGAATTTCAATAATTTCCAAACCTACACAATTTCTAGATGCACACGTTACAAAATTTAAATTTTATTTATACTACACACGCGCGGCATTGCCGCGCTAAGTTCCCTAGTACTGTGATAAGAAACAGCATAGAATACGTGTGTGGGGCCCGTTTTATGGGGTAAGTAGTTATTGCCTTATTGGTAGATATTTTACTACATGAACGTGGTGCGGCAGTTCTCCATGGATGTGGGCATGCTGCGGTGACGCAGTTCATCATGGGTGATGCGGAGACCGCGAAAGCTGCAGACTAGATCACCGGGGCACCGGAGATGAGGGAGATGGCGGCGGCGACAACGACAGCAACGTCTGTACCAGATCTGCACCACCAGCAGTGTCAGGTCGCAGTGCACATGCCTCCGTCGTGCCGGTCGGCTCAGCGCGGCAGCATGCGCGGGCACCTCGACGGACGACCACCCCATGTCGTTAGATCCAGCTCGAAGCGCCCAGCCGTGATTTACGAGTGCCCCAAATTAGCGGTGGTCGGGCTACGGGCACGCGGCGGAGGTCGAGCTCGAGCCCGGCAGACGGCAAGCGCAGCGGTGCCGTTCTTGAGGGCGTAGGACACCCAGTGGTCCCGTGGAGCAGTCCACGCGGAGGTAATAGTCAGGACGACGCGAAGCGAGCGCAGCGGCGGCGTCGGCGGCGCGGGCCCACACTGGCACGCAAGGAGGGCGGGTGACGGTGGTGGCGGAGGGCGGCGTCGGGTGGACGTGCTCGGGGACAGGCTCTCTGGCTCCTCCAGCGACACGGCCCGGACGGCCGATCTCTGCCGATCTCTGCGGAAGAAGAGAGAGAGGAAGGAGAGAAGGCAGTTAATTACTGGGGCCCGCGCGCATGTATTCTGGTTGGTATCCGGAATAATGACTGCTCCTGTTGTGGGGTCCGCTTCAGAGTTGGACCAATGAAAATGAGACTTGTGCCGAGAACAGCTGCCGCCAGGTTCAACCAAGTATTTTCCCCGGCTTGTATCGTATATTCGTATATCTTCTTTCGATCGAGAACAAGGGCACCATATCTCTCCTATCTAAAAGAAAGATTTCGTTCCTCTCGTACGTCGTCGCTTCGTCCCACATCCTTTCGTCCGCGCCGACCTGTGGGCCTCTCAATCCAACCGATTCGAATTCGATCCAGCACTCTTTACTCCTCATACACTTATGAGGTAACCTTCGCCCCGCAGCCACCCCCGCCCCCGCCCCCGGTCAAGATCCTCAGGCGCGACCCCTCCCTGCCCTCCGTAGCGATGCCGCTCCGCCGTCCCTAGCCTGCTCTCTCCACGGACACCGCCCCTCATCTCCACCGCCGCACAGAACCACCGTTGACGGCCTTCCTCCAACCCTTTCCGTTCATCTATGAGTCTCTCTCTCTCTCTCTGAGCGCCTCGTCTTCTCTGACTCTCCCATATAGGGTTTGGAGGATGCGCATCTAAAGATTTCTAGGACAGAGGTATAGGCGATATACCGGACCTGGCGGCTGTGACGACGGGAATGAGGAGCGCCACATCTGCCATGGATGCGGGGCAAACGCCACCTCCACCTCCGAGGCGGACGAGTGCCACGTCTTCCGCGGACGAGAACATGGCGACCTCTGCCACCGATGGGAATGAGCTCCTTCCTCTATCCCTGCATTGTTATTTTATTATATTCATCTTTTCCTGTCCAGCTTGTGCAAGCCAACGAATTGCTAAAAACGGGATCAATTTTGCAACTATGGGAAAGGCAGGCGTTATCTTCTCATCTGTAGCTGATGAACAGGCCTCCGAGTCGCCCAAATCATTAGCGGCTCCTCACGCAACGATTGGGACTGCATAATGCTGGCGAGAAGGCATCTCTTGGTGGTGAGCAATTTTCAATATGTGTCGGCCAGTATCAAATCTTGTAGTCTCGCTGCCATTCTGACACTGCTTTTTGTACATGTGTTTCCTATATAAAGAAAGTACTTTTTCCTGTTCTTTGATGTGGCTGGGATGCACTAAAGCGTAGATAATTGAGCTAACAAATGCAACCGCCAATACTCTTAACTAATGCCCTGAATATTTTGTTGTCTACATGTTCTGCAATCAGAAAATTTGGATTGGAAATAAACAATCAGTACTACTACCAGTTAGTAGTAGCAAGAGCCCCCCTTCTAATAAAAAGATAACAAGAGCTGAAGCCTGAAGGTGATTCTGCCAAATTCAGTTTTGTATACCTTCTTTCAGTTTTTTATATTTCTTAAGGTCTTTCTACCACATGATTCTATGAAGGCGTCACTAATTTGGATCTGTCAGCAAATGACATAAGTTTTCCTTAGGGGCATCTATTGTGCTTGGCCAGGGGCGTACCCAAGTTAAGCAAACCGGTGTCACAGGACACCGGGTACAAATTGCTTTCCTTCATAAAATGTACCCAATTAAAGTGTGTGACACCCCTAAATTTAAGTAAAAATTACGTGTGACTCATATAGTGACACCGGTTTGCTTTTGCTCTAGGTCCGCCCCTGTGCTTGGCTACACGGAAGCCCCAATTATGCTGCATTTTTAGGTCAATCTCAAGTATACTGTATTAATAACGTGCAAACTCACAACTTTTGAGCTGAAGTCCATATACCTTTACTTGCAGATTGTAAACTTGAATACCTTCTACTTTCCACTTTAGGGTGACATTCTGTACAGTGGCTTTACATACTATCAATTTTCAAGAACAACTTTACATAATATCAAGTAAACCACATGTTGAACAATGCGACATGGGTATGCACACAACACACATTCTGTCAACTGTTTTCTCTTGTATATTTACTATTGAGGATAGGGCGACCGAGGCTTGTAGTGTTGCACGTAGTAGGTTCTGCTCTTTCTGCCCGATCTTCTGAAAGTTAATAGTAGTAAAGATTTGTAGATGCATGTTGGCATAAGTGATCAATCAATTCAGTCATACATGAGGGTGGACAAAAAGGTATATGCATTATGTGCAGAGTCTGCAGGCTGATCAACATTTTGTGACTGAAAACAAACTATTTTACTACTTATGAGGAGTCTGCAGGCTGATAGAAATTTACGAGTGCTCTAATTGCGAGGAGCATATCATTGTGTTAAATCCGCTTATTTATCATGCTACTTTGGCGTGATAAATCTTACCATTTACTTTGGCGTGATTTATTAGTTAACCAGAATCAGTTTATGGTACATAGAGCTAACTAAGGCTTCAGCCTTCGCATGATTGTTTTATTTATTGACCTTGGCAACACCGAATGAAGTTTGCTGGCAGTTTAATTATTTTTTGAGATATCTTCCTTCACCCTCTTATATGCAGAAAAGAGGGACATCAAACTCAAGAGGAGGTACATTAGATAAATCTCACGGATGAACTAGAGGAACGTGAACACAAGCACTTCTCATCCAATGATAAGTCGTATGTTGGTATTGCCTCTGGGTCTATATGGGCTTTCTCCCTTGTATTACGTATCATGCTTGCTGTAAGTTCTCTTATGCGATGTTTGTCTTTTGTTACCGCCTCTGTGATAAATTCTCTTATGTGATAAATTCTACCCTTTTTTCCAGTACAATATGCGGTTACATCTGCGTCAACTATGGTACTCGTTTTGCCGATTATGGTACACCCACAAAAGGGATGGATGGCACGAGGGAAGAGTCAGGTTGTAGAAGAAATCGGTATTTGTCAGGAGGCGCAATAAAGCATTATGTGTGTCATGCTCAACAATCTGCTTTGTCAAATATAGCTTCACTCAAAATTAAATTTACTTCTAATTGAAACTTGGAGCAGATCTAATGACATCATTTTCTCTTTCCTTGTTTTGACTATTTCTACATTTAAGTAGAATTTAATTTTGTGAAATGTAGTTGCAAGTTGCACTTTTATCATTATCTCATTATTTGATCGTTAGTTTCCAAAGAGTAATTCAGTTGTGGGTCAAATAAGACAGTTGGCATGGACAGCCCGAGTCATGCCCAAATGAAATAATCTGCTTCGGCTCCTTGTCAATATTATTTTGATTTATTGGTTTTAGAGAATAAGATAAACTAAGTCTGAAGTGAAACATGTCATGTTCAAATGTTATAAAGTACAGTAAAAACTAAGATTAAAGCTACAATGTTTGACTGATAAAGATTAAATTATTTCTTAGATTGTTCATACATATCTAATTATTTTATACCCGTTGCAACGCACGGGCAGTTTGCTAGTTAATATCAAAATATACCAATTAAACACAGCCAGGTAACAACGTAATATAAAGAGCTAGTCAAGACATAAGAAATGCACACGTAGGCAAAGAAAATCTAAAAAAAAAGACATATCACGAGAGCCATATGTGTACTTTGGAGTAGATGTAGCTAAAAAATACAGTTAGCCTTTTTTTTGACATAAAAAAATACAGTTAGCCTGTGAGCAACGACATGTATGCTATCTTCAACTGGAACATGAAAAATATGAGAGCCTAATTTTATTACGATTTTGAATATTGTTTATGTACTGATTTTTTTCATGTAATGTAGTAAATTTTACTATGAACGATTTAATTGTATACTCATTTCTTTTGCATAATATACATTGGAAATACAAATGGGCTCCTAAACTCATATGCTCCTAGTCGATTTTTTTAAAATAGTAAACATTTAAAAACATTCTGCAAAAAATTGGAGATGAACATATACAAATGTTCAACATACGTGACAAGTTTCATGGTGAAATGACATCTCGGCTGTCCTATGCAAAAGTCAAATCAGTGGCCAAAATGAGATTTCAAAAATGTGTTTTTCAGAGCACTGATTTTGTTATTTTTGCACAGATCACCATACAAGTCATTTCATCACGAGACTTGTCACGAATTTAGAAAACATGTATATGTTTGTCACCAATTGTTTTCAAAAAAATTGAAACGTTTTACAAGTTTTTAATTTTGTTTATTCTACCAGGAGCATATGAGCCCGGGAGCCAAAACGCCTTCCACGATATACATGATATTTTGAACTTCTAGATAACCATGATACAGGCAAACTTCTACATAACCATGACACACAAAGAACATTGGAAATTAGGTGTCGGGTATTTATTTCTCTTTTGAGAGAATTGATGTTAATTGCAACAAAGAAACTAAATCCGAAGCAAGCCCTAAAATATTTCAAATTCTACGGACCAAAAACCAGATTGAAACATAACTTGTTTTCAGTGCAAGAAATTACATCATATTGTTTTATGGTGAGAACATATTTTGAATTATTTTAAAACCGTTGCAACGCAACGGCACTTTTGCTAGTAGTCATAAAGTTTAGAAGCTTAGTTAGGATGTGTTACAATGTCTTTAGATGACATAGGCCATTGTTTCTTATGAATGCAGTAGGACTTGACTTACCACTGAACCTATATCGATATATACCACAAGGGCAAAACAGTTACATGCTGTTTACCCTGTGAATACTACCAGCTGCAAGGTACCTTGTGATTACTTGTAGTGTAATATTCAGAGAACTATATCTAATGTGGACAACTTACCTTTCTTTAATTGGAGTGACACGAATGCTCATTGTGCATGTTCATAAACTGGAATGATAATTTGTCACATCTTTAATATTTCTTAGTTCCATAGCAAGTAGCAACGCACAGGTACGACGAGTACTTTTCTTAAGTATATAATCTAGAAAACTTTTCACTAGACAAGAGAGAGCAAAGTCACACTTTTCCGTATGGACTGCGACTTCGCGACGGCGGTTGAAGACACTCTTGTGGAGCATGGTGGCCATGCTACGGTGGACCAGGGAGGAGACCTGGCTGCGACGATAACTGATGGGCAGGCCTGATTGGTTCCTGTTGATGCAGTCTGATGATGAAGATGTTGCTGCTTTTAATTATGTTAGCTGAACTACTATATTCGATGCCAGGGGGATATGTTTCCTTCCTGCTAGATGTTCCTGGTACTTGCTGGAGTAATTCTGTGCGCCTGTTTGCAGCCTACGATGGCTGTAGTCTGATGGTCTTGGCGAGGCCCATGCTTGTATGCCATATCTCCCAATGTAGACACCAAAATTAATATTATGGACTGGAACCCGAGAGGGCTCAATGGTGCTGATCGTAGAGATGTGGTTAGTGCTTTGGTGGCTGACACTCCTTGTCAAATTGTTTGTCTACAAGAATCCAAACTCCAGAATGTTGATGCATTCATGGCTGCACACCTCGGTGGCCAATGACTGATATGCTTTGCTTAGCGGCCGGCCATTGGCACCAGGGGCGGGATACTGATGTTGTGGGATGACACCGCAGTCACTGTCACAAATGTTGTGGCTCGCACCTTCTCACTCTCCGCCACCATGGAAATCATTGGCTCCGATACCTCCTTCACCTTAACCACGGTGTATGGCCCCACCCGAGGAAACCTCAAAGATGAATTCTTCAATGAGCTCATTGCTTGCAGGCCAAATGCCGGCTCCAAATGGCTAGTCACACCGGGGATTTTAACCAAATATACAAATCAAGCGACAAGAACCGCAACAATAGCAACCGTAGCCGGATGACTCGTTTCCGGAATGCCCTCAACACTTGTGACCTCAAGGAAATTCACATCCAAAATCGCAAGTTCACATGGAGCAATGAGCAACAAGAGCCCACCATGAGTAAACTTGACACCTTCTTTTGCAATGAGGATTGGGACGTCGCTTTCTCAAATCACCTCCTTCACGCCTTATCATCGTCTTTGTCCGACCATTGCCCTCTTTTGCTCACCCATGAGCAAGGCCCTAAAAAGCCTAAATCCTTCCGGTTTGAAAACTTTTGGATCAAGATGCCCGGATTTATGGAGGTGGTCAATGAAGCGTGGAATGGAACGAAGAACAATTGGGCTGGCGGTTTTGGAGAGAACTAGGAATTAAAGCGGCAAAGCTCAAGAGTCACAAACCTTAAGGAGGGAGATGCCAATACTCAGTATTTTCATCTTCGGTCAATGCAAGAAGGAGGAAGAACCATATTCTTAGGCTAAAACATAACAATGGGTGGGTCACAAGCCACGACCACAAGAAAGGCATTATCCAAGAGCACTTCAAGACAATCATAAAGAAAGGCCCTCCCTGCACAACCAACTTCAATTGGGATGCTTTTCCTATTCCGCAATGTGATCTGACAGGTCTTGATGCTCCATTTTGGGTTGAGGAGGTCAAAGCCGCGGTGGATAAAACCGCTAGTGGCAAGGCTCCGGGACCGGATGGCTTCACGGGGGCTTTCTTCAAAGCTTGTTGGAACACAATTAAAGACGACATTATGGTCGTTGTCAACCAATTCAGCTCTCTACACACCAACAACCTACATTGGCTCAACTCTGTAAATATTGTTCTTATTCCCAAAAAAGATGGAGCCAAAGAGGTGATCGATTTTCGACCAATTAGCCTCATCCACGCTATTGCCAAGCTCATCTCCAAGATGATGGCCGCTCGTCTTGCACCCCACATAAATAAGCTTGTGTCCAATGCCCAAAGTGCTTTCATAAAGACACGAAGTATCCATGACAACTTCCTCTATGTCAGGAACCTCGCGAGACTACTTCACAAGTCAAGAACCCCCGATCTCCTCCTCAAGTTGGATATTAAAAAGGCGTTTGATTCGGTTAGATGGGACTATTTGATGGACTTGCTTCAACATCTTGGCTTTCCGGCGAAGTTTCGAGATAGGATTTCGGCCCTCTTAGCCTCATCCTCATCGAGGGTCCTCCTAAAAGGCATTGCCGGTGACCCCATTTCCCACGGTAGGGGGCTTTGACAAGGCGACCCGCTCTCCCCTCTCCTTTTTGTGTTGGCCATTGACCCCCTCCATCATATCCTATGCAAGGCCACCACTCAAGGACACCTCCACAAGCTCCGGGGTAGGGCACCTACGGTGCGCACATCCCTATACGCCGATGACGCCGCAATTTTCATGACTCCCAACAAGCAAGATATCAATTTTTTGCCACCACCTTGTCAAATTTCGGAATGGTGACCGGGCTTGTCACCAATTGCCAAAAAAGTCAAGTCACCCCAATTAGATGTCAAGGGATTGATCTTGATGATGTTTTGCAAGCCTTCCCTGCTTGCCGCACAACATTCCCCATGAGATATCCTGGCCTCCCATTGTCGGTAACTCATCTTAAGAGGATCCACTTCCAGCACTTGGAAGATAGAGTGGCCGGAAAACTCGTTTCTTGGGTTTGGGAAACATGTCACTATTGGCGGGACGTGCGACCCTCGTCAAAGCGGTGCTTACTAGTGTTGTCATCTACTTCATGACCGTTCTTGAGATCCCGGTGGAGTCCATCTTGAAGATTTATAGCATCCGAAGGGCTTTCCTTTGGGCGGCTTGTGAAAAGGTTTCCGGTGCGAAATGCAAAGTTAATTGGGAGTTGGTTTGCAAGCCTAAATCGTTTGGAGGGCTAGGGATACTAAATCTTGAGAAGTTTGCTTCGGCTCTTCGGCTACGATGGCTTTGGCTTCAATGGAGTGATGACACCAAACCATGGATGAGCCTTGGGAATCCTTGCAACAAGAAAGAGCATGAGCTTTTTGCGTCATTGACAAAAGTCACCGTTGGTAATGGGGTGAAGGCTTCGTTTTGGGATTCTTCATGGCTTGAAGGGAGGCGGCCAAAGGAGGTGGCACCTCTTATTTTCGTTCTATCAAAGAATAAAAAGGCCACGGTTCGGCAAGCTATGGATGGTCATTCATGGGTCTCTCAAATTAATATCCAAGATGGCCTCTCCTTTTATCACATTAATCCGTTTGTCACTCTTTGGACAATGCTTGAGAATGTGCAACTCCAAAATGATATTTCGGACAAGATCGAATGGAAGTTCACCAACAACGGAGCTTACTCTTCCTCCTCGGCCTACAAAATGCAATTCTTGGGCCACACCGAATCCTTGATGCCTACCTTCGTTTGGAAGCCTTGGGCCCTTCCTAAGTGTAAAATTTTCGCTTGGTTGGTCCTCCAAAACCGCATTTGGACAGCGGATAGATTCGAAAAGAGGGGGTTGCAAAATTTTGGGCTTTGCAAGCTATGCAACCAAGCTCAAGAATCCGCCACCCACCTTATGTTCCAATGTCGCTTCACCACTAGAATTTGGTCTTCTTCGAAGGATTGGCTTGGCTTTTATGATGTGAAGCCGGGTGATTGGCATGTGATCCATACCGTAAAGGATTGGTGGATGGGGATAATCCATACAAGGGCACCCAATAGAAAGGCCATGGCCTCGCTAGCCATGCTTGTCTCTTGGGAGGTTTGGAAAGAGAGGAATGCACGAGTCTTCCGCAACAAAGCGTCGACTTGCAATGTGCTCATCGAGAAGATCAAAGAAGAGGCGGCAATGTGGTGCCTTGCCGGTGCTAAGTAGTGTAATGCCGTGAGAGTGAGTCGTTGGGTTGACCGTGGGGATTTTTTCCCATGGTTTGTATTGTAAGACTTCAAAAAACTTCTTCTTATTAAATGAAATGGCAAGCCTTTTGCCTCGTTTAAAAAAAAAATCTGGCTACCAGGACGGTGAAACTTGTTCGGCAGCGAGTGGTCTGAAGCTTGGGCTAGCGTACGTGTATGTATGATGACATGTTGTTTCGTTGTTATCAGGAAACATGAATAGGGGTAGGCCAAGTCACTAACCACTTAGCGATCTGATGACCTAAGTCATCTATATATTTCAGCCTCGCTGATCGAGTCTACACCCAAATTCTGAAACAAACACACTCTACAAAAGGTTGTACAAATTAAGAACATGAGCCTCTAGTGAACAAACCTATCCATCATCCAGCAAGCATTTCATAACCGACCGCACGAAGTAAAACACTATTAACACTACTTGAATGCCGGTGCGTTGCCACGACCTCTCAACTTTTGTTCTTCGCCTCATATGTAACCATAATCCATGTGAAAAATCTAATGGCGTGGAGGATACACAACTCAAGACACAGCCAGCCGAGGAAATGTCGTTTGGGTTACTCAAACTACTAGGGCATGCTCTTCATTATTTCACATTGCATTTGATGTTTGTTATTTGTTTCTAAGTGAAGTAACTATAAGAAAAATGTATACTTTTGGATTTCCACGAATTTATATTTTTTAGTATTGGCTACCATGATCCTGCAAGGATAAGTGTAGTATGAGATGGTCAGACAAATAAGTAGACGTAACGCTGAAAAGGTACCAATATTAGATGTCAACAATGAGAAATAATACAACATATGTGCATACATTATTTGTTTGTGAAGGGCCCATGTTTACTTTCTTTCAAGGATAAAACTATTTCATCACAAAAAAATTATTAGGTTCATGAGTTTCAAGAAGCAAAACTAAATATCATCTGACATGAAACACCACAAATCAAAGGGCCTCATGTGACAGCCTGCTTATTGATGCGGGTAGGGTCTCGATTTTCATGGATTGAGGGCGGATGAACGAAGAACACGATGAACACGAAGAAAGGGGAAAAGTCAAACACAAGATAACTAGCAAAGCAACATGGACGAAATCAACCGGTAACAAATCCCCAAGGGCAGCCCCCAATTCTCAAACTCCAAGCAACCTTACTCTTAGGATTGTTTCTGTCACCGGTCAATCCCACCGGTCCAATAGCGTCACCCGAAGATGAAGGATTGGCAAGTAATCGCAACTACAAGAAGAAACCTTGAATCCACTAGAGGGATCTTCTCCACAAGAGGAGGCCTTGATTCATCTCCAAAGGAGGCAACACCAACATAGGGTGGGAAGGAGCAAAGCTCAACTCAAGTCTAATCTCAGTCTAACCCTAGAATGGAAGAGGGGAAGTGCTATTTATAGCCGTAGTACAAAAGGGGTGCAGGACATGAGTGGCCGGCCTGGGAGCTGGCCTAGCTGGGCTGTGGGCCGGCCTCTCTGGCTGACCGGCCTGGGAGCCGGCCTAGGCCGGCTGGGGGGCCGGCTGCTTCGGCAGGGAGGCCGGCCTGGGAGTCGGCCTGGCCGGGCCGGGGGCCGGTCTCTCTGGCTGCGCCTCCTTCTTCGCCTTCTCCTTGACCATCTTCTCCATCATCTTGGACCTTCTTTTGCTCATCTTCTCCACTCCATTGTAGGTCGTCATCAAGGTGGTTCCTGAGTATGCACAAGGTACCAGCATGAAGTAGCAAACCATTCAAAGGAGTGTCGAAATCACACATAGAGAGGAGCGAGGTCACATTTTCATGAAGGGCTTTGACTCTTGATCTTGTCATGGGACCATTAGGTGTTGACGTTGTAGGTGTACTAGGTTGGGCTACATCATCTCCCCCCCCCCCCCTCCTTGGCAAAGAGTCGTCCTCGACTCTTCGCTCTCATCATCACTTGAATTCCCATGGTAAGGTGAGATGTCGGCGACGTTGAAAGTGTCATGTACGCCGTACTTGGAATTGGGAATGTCGATCTTGTATGCATTGTTGTTGATGCGCTTGATAACCTTGAATGGTCCATCACCTCTTGGTGCTAGCTTGGACTTTCGCGCATCGGGGAAGCGGTCTTTGCGTAGATGTCGCCAAACTAGATCACCTTCTTCAAAGATCATGGGGCGCTTGTTCTTGTTCATCTTAGTGGCATGGCCGTCATTGTGCTTCTCTAGCGTGGCCCTTGTGTCTTCATGTAGTTTCTTCATATAAGCGCCGCGCTTGTCGAAGTCCATATTGACTTGCTCTTGTAGTGGAAGTGGTAGCATGTCTAGCGTGGTGTAGGGGTTGTAGCCATAGACGACCTCGAAGGGTGTTCTCTTTGTTGCACGATGTAGTGCTCTATTGTAGGCGAACTCGGCATGTGGGATCCATTCTTTCCAATTCTTCAATTTGGGCATGATCAACACACGAAGGAGTGTGGATAGGCTTCGGTTCATGACGAGGGGTTAACTCATCAAATCCCATGGTTAAGGACCTAGGGTTGAGATTATGGGGAGAGAACGTGGTAGTACTGGTAGTTTTGACGGCTGACAAGCAGAGGCAAAGATTTACCCAGGTTCAGGCCTCCGGAGAGTAACACCCTACTTCTTGCATGTCTGGTATTGATCGTGTGAGATTCTGCGGTTACAGGGAGGCTCCGGCGAGATGTCGATCTCGCTAGGGCTTTTGGTTGTTCGAGTATTGCCTGTCCTGGATCGGCGGCCCTCCCAACCTTTATATAATAGGCTGGGTCTCGGGAGTTCGTAACCGACCCAGATTACATGTAAGGAAAATCTAAACGGACTATGCCTATGTCTAATCTTGGAGGATACTCCATCTTGTTGGGCCTTTCGTCATGGGCTTCATGTAGACTCTTGATAGTTGGGCCTTAGTCGACACGTGCACCAGGTACCCTTATGGTAGGGTACCCGAGATATATATCCTTGTCAGTAGCACCCGAGTACTTGTCTGACTCGAAGAATCGGGCATGGACTCATTCGTAAGTGCACGTCATATGCTTTGTACTTGTATGTTGTAATTGGAATTCCTGTATGAATAGCACACGTTGGCTATGTCGAGTATTTCATCGACTATGGTTTTTACTTATGATACTCAAGGGATAACAGCTTAGTAGGCCCGGTACACTCGACGGATCGGGACCGGTTAACTACACATTCGGGTAAAACCTTACTAGCTTTCAATCAAACTCGAGTCCCCGGACTCGAATCTGGAACAGACTGGTCAGACTCGACTAGGCCGCGGAGGTCTTACTGAATCGATCTGCAGTATAACTTTGAAATTTACCCAACGCGTCCGTCGGGATTTTTCATCATGTCTGCTGACACGGAAAGTATAAGAATTGACGTTGCTGGAACGGTCCTTAGCCCTGCTCGAAACTTCGGCGGGTCTTACCTTTGCACTATGCATGCAGCATCCGAGGTATTTGCGGCGGACGCAACTCGGGAATATTTCGAGTATGATTTTGTATATGAACTGAGTCGAGCCTTTTGTCGACTGACACTTTGTCGTTATTCTATCGGGTGCGCGACAGCGCTCCCGATGGGAGTAGCCCCCGAGATTGTGCTTTATTGCTTGCAATGGAGGATAATCTCAAATCTTTTTATCCCATACACTCTCAGTCGAAGAAATTTTGATACGCTCCCGATGGGAGCAATATGCCTTTAGTCGAAGGAACATTCGAGTGACCTTTTTTTGCTTTAACGTTGTTTTTTCACACCCGAATTTTTTTTTGAGGCACAAAACAGTAGGGAAAAATCCCTACTGTTTAATTTTCTATTTTCTCATCATATATACACCATTACAACGAAAAAGTTCATAAAGTGTCCAACCACTGGGTCATTCCTTCTTTAAGAGAAGGTTTGGCCTTATGCATGATAAGTAAAGTCCTGAAAACAAATCTCAAGATCAACAGGAGCATTGTCGAAAATGCAACGATTTCTGTGGTTCCAAAGCGCCCAGCATCCCACAATGAGTGACTCTTTGAAGCAAATGAGGTTGTATCTTCTCTTGGCATCAGAAAGCATGTTCATTAGGTCCAAATCAGCATTCCATTCAAGATTTAGCTTCCACCAGAAGGTTTGACTGAAATCACAATCAAAGAATAGGTGCATAAAATCTTCCGTCTCCCCTTCTGTGCATAACTCGCAGTCATATGACTCAATTTCAAAGTTTTTGCGAGCAAGAAGGTCTATGGTATTCAATCTGTCTTGCAAAAGGAGCCAAAAAAGATCTTATGCTTCGGCAAAACACAAGATTTCCAAATTCATCTCATTGGAGCTGGGGCGAGATTAGAGGGGGATAAAGCCTCATATACCCTTTTAAATGAATAAATCTTTCTTGTGTTTGTCATATTCCAGCTGTCAGATGAGGAAATAGCAACTCTGTCATTCAGGATCCCGACAAGTACATTGCATTGCTGAGCAGCCATCATGGACACTGGGGTGTGAAACATGCTGTAAATATCCTCATCTCTGCAAATATCAACAGCCTTACTGAGCGAGATATCCAGCTCCTTTGCAAATGAGCATAGATGGGGCATTTTCTCTCTAAGCATCTCATCAGACCATGTATCCATCCACAGTCTAACTGTGTCTCCTTTCCCAGGTGTACAGGCAGCCAATTCAAGAAAGTTGTTTAACAATTTGAGACAATCCTTCTACCAAAAAGACCCACATGGACCAACTGATTGTGGTAATTTACCACCAGCATAATGAGCTTGCCAAATCAATTTAACCCAGGGGATATCATGATTATTCATAAATTTGAATAGGTGCTTCATCAGTAAGGCTATATTCTGTGTTCTTAGGTTGAGAACCCCTAAGCCACCAGCTTTCTTTGGTTTACATACATTTTCCCATTTCACAAGGCATTTACCTTTTGCATGAATATCCTTTCCTCTCCAGAAGAAACCTCGAGTGACTCCATCAGCATAGTCCAGGAAGCCCAAAGGAAGTTTCAAAGTACACATAGCAAAATTTGGAATAGCCATGATAATGCTTTTGACAACAACCAAACGACCATCATAAGACAGAGTATCTGCAATACCAACCAGTCTTCTGTCAATTCTATGAAGAATACCGATCAAATCCTCCATCCTTGGTTTTGTAGTACCCATAGGCAAGCCAAGATATGTAAATGGCATGGACTCAATCTTGCATCCAAATGCAGTGGCAAGTTCATTGCTTCTAGGCATATCTACATTAATAGGCACCAAGGAAGATTTGTGGAAATTTACTTTCAGTCCAGTGGATGCAGAGAAATTAATCAAGATATCCTTTAACCTCCGAAGTTGCTCAGGACATGCAGGCATAATGAGCAGAGTATCATCAGCATATTGAATGATGGGGTAATCAAGGCCAAATGAACAATCCAGGGGTAAATCCAGCTGCCCCTCTCTCCATGCTTCATTAACTACATATTGTAACAATTCGGCCGTGATACAAACAGTAATGGAGAAAGAGGATCACCCTGACGAACTCCCCTCAGACAGCTAATCTTCTTGCCCGGAACACCATTGAGAAGAACAGATGTTGAGGCAGAAAATAAGATGGATCGAATCCAACTGACCCATTTATCCCCAAATCCCAAGTGCTTCAGCATAAGCAAAATGGCCGAGTATTCCACTTTATCAAATGCCTTTTCAAAGTCCAATTTAAGTATAACAATCTCCCTCTTAGACTTATGGCATAAATGAATGTATTCAAAAGCCCATGCAAGACAGTCATGAATAGTCCTGGTTTTAATAAACCCATATTGGTTTTTATGAATAGCCGAGATAATCACCTTCTGCATACGGTTTGCTAACAGCTTGGTGAGTAGTTTCAACGTAATGCTAACCAAGGAAATGGGCCTATAATCATTAATAAGTTCTGGATCAGCTTTCTTTGGAATGAGGGTAATGTAAGCAGTATTAATGCTATGAATGTCCAGATTCCCTTCATAAACCTGAAGCAGAGATTATAAAATTGTTCCTTTATTTGGCCCCAGCACTTCTTCAAGAAAGCTCCATTAAAACCATCAGGTCCAGGTGATTTATCACTTGGCATGTTCTTAACAATGCCATCAATTTCCTCCTTAGTGAAGGGCAGTTCAAGTGCAGTGAAATCAATATCAGGATTTGGCGTAATAAGGTTCTGTAGATCAAATCTCATCACAGGATTATCAGATATTCCAATCCGTTCCTTGTATGCATGCCAAATAACAGAAGCTTTGGGTTCATGATCACAAATGAGACGCCCATCCTCAGTTGTAATACTTGATATATAATTGCTCCGGAAGGATTTTGTTGCATATGTATGAAAAAATCTCGTATTTTCACCTCCCAGCTTGGCCCATCTAATTTTAGCTCTATTTCTCCAGTAAATCCTCTTTGCCTCTAGCAGGTGTGCAAGATGGGCTTTGAGGAGTTTTCTAAAATTTCTTTCAATAACAGATAACTGCCTCTGGTCTTCAAGGCCATCCAATAAGGCTAACACAAAGCTGCAAGCGTCAATAATCTTATTGAGCTGAGAGAACTGTTTGCTCCATTTCTTGAGACCATACCGAAGGGACTTGAGTCTAGCTGTGATATCTTGTGCTGCATTTTTATAACTGCCAGAATGCTGCCAATTGAGGGAAACAATATCAATGAAGCCTTGGAATTCCATCCAGTAATCCTCAAATCTGAATATTTGGGCATTTGGGATATCTGTTCCAATCCTAATTTGAATTGGGACATGATCTGATGACAACTTGGCAAGTGGGTTAGCAAACGTATTGGGGAAAGCAGTGGTCCAACTTGGGGAAGTAAACACCCAATCAAGCTTCTCAAGCAGGGGGTCCTCCTGCATATTACTCCATGTAAAAGATCTACCTTTCAGAGGAATTTCCACAAGATCATGCTGACTAATAATCCTGTTAAACAGAAGCATAGAATTTATATCCCCACCAGGTCTGCTTCTATTTTCAGGCCCTCTAATAAGGTTAAATCCCCAAGAATCATCTAGAAATGCATTAGTGAAGTATCAATCCCTTGCAGCCAGTTTGTAAATAGCAATCTGTCCTCAGTAACAGTAGGTCCATAAACATTGGTCAAATACCAAACATGCCCACTCATTTTGCAAATAAATTGAACAGTGACATGGAAACGAGATATACTAATCTGCTGCCCATCAAACAAAGAACCATTCCAGATAGTAATGATGCCACCCGAATTTCCAACTGACGGAGAGAAAGCAAACTGATCAAATCTACGTGGGCAGAAATTTCTGAGGTAAGTATGATCAAAACTCTCCCGTTTAGTTTCTTGGAAACACATGATATTGCAGTTAGATTCATCAATGTTTTTCCTGATATCGTCCCAACGCAGCTGAGAATTAATGCCTCTTAAATTCCAATAAAAAACAATCCAGTTGCGATTCATTTTATAACCAATTGGGGGTGGAGTTGGGGGCTGGGCAGAATTAAAATGCCCAGTTGCAGCACCAAATTAATGGCTTCATCCATGAATACAGAGTTCAAGAAGATGACAGAATTGCACATATGAATAAGGCAATAACAGATATCAAACAGTGGCATATAGATAATAAAATCATCATCAAATAGAGCAATGTAGTGCCAGGTGCCTGCCTTACAAGACCATAACTCGACAGATTTACGCAAGAAGTACCAGGGATCGAGAGTGATAAAAACAGTATTCAACTTATTACATGCCAGAACAAAACGACAGCAACTGATAAAGGATAGGATAGTGGATTCAAAAGGACACAAGGCTGGCATGTCAGACACAGATAGCTTCTTATTCGATACTGTCATTGGTACTGTCATAATTCAGATTATCTTCAGAGACATCATCAAGATGCATCTGACAGGGTCCAGTGGCAATTGCCTGGATCGTCTCGAGTGACAGGTGAGGTGGGGGTGGAGCCTCTGTGTCTCTGACAGCAGCTTCATAGATCTTGCTTGAGCTGGCCTCGGCATCATTAGCACCGTCCTTGAACCCATCCTTGAGCTTAGCAATTCTTAGGCTTCTCCTGACAAATTCCACAGTGTTAGGGGCCTTTTCCTTCTGCTTTCTCTTCCTGGTAGTGTTGGGCATTGGGACAAGAATAGTGCCTGCATCTTCTAATTCAGAAATCTGCGCAGGTGACTGCATCACTGGATCATCCATAACACTGTTCACTTGCAAGAAACACTTGCTCTGAACTCCGTTATCAGCCTCAACTTCCACAATTTTGCATGATGTGCCAACCACAGTAGAGTTGGACAGCACAGAGATGATGGTGGCAGGTGATTTAGCTAGGTGAGTTAACATGTTCTGGACCGCAGCAAGGTGATTATGGATAGGAGTGGAAGCAGCAGCAAATCCATCCTCATGTGCAATATTCTCTGCAGGTGCAACATATTCTGCATGTGCAGCATCTCCTCCAACTGGTGCAGCATTTGCAGCAGGGTTCGCATCAGGTGCAGGGCTCTGTGGCGGAGTCATAAGGACAGGTGCCCCTTCTTCTGCAGGTGCAACAACAGGTGCAACATCTGCTGCAGCATCTTCATTATCAGCATGCCACATAGCAAAATCGTCAACAATGATAGGGATAGGGTGCGGATTCTGTCCATCCGGAGGTAGGGGGTCCTCATCTCCAGCACCAGCCCCCAACATACGAGAGCGCAGAAGGACACATGGGCAGGACCAGCAACCACCATTGCCCTCTTCACTGAAATTCTGAAGCACAACAATACTACCAGGGATTTTATCAATATCAAAAGCCCTAATTTTAACCAGGATCCTCGCCTTGTTATTATCATCTCTATTCCAGATCAGGAATCTACCATAAGCAGCAAAGGTGGTGACTATGGTTCTCAGGTTCCAGCATTCAGGTGGGTAATTTAGCAGCATGATCCAGACATCGTGAGTGAAGGTTGCAGATCTATAATTTCTCCCCTTATCATGTTCTATCACACGCATAATAGAATCACCAATGAAATAGGGGCTGTTCTCCACAGCAAAATCTCTGTCTATCACTCCCTCAAATCTGACAAGATCGCTTGAGCGAGGCAATCGAGTGACTGATATGCATTGGGCAAACTCGAATGCTGTTCTGAACAGATCGCTTGCAATGACGTCAGGGATGACGTTTTTTTGGCGACTGCGCTGCCTGACACGCGGTGGCGTGCGTTATGCTGCGATGGATGGGACGTGACACGTATGTGGGCTCATTCTGCAGCGCTGACCGAACGACGGTGCCGTTTGGGCTGGATTTGACCGCGCTGGCCCACTTTTGACGGAGACGTGATGATGGCTCCTCTTTTTGCGTGCATAGTGGGCGGAGTGGCCGGCGACGGTTGCCCTCCGTAGTTGCCACGTGTACGGTGGGATTGCGTGCGGAACGCACGATTATGACCTGAACGGTTATGATCGCTTTTGATTTGTGGTAAATAGGGGGAATGGCGTTGGCATTATTTTTACTTGCCATTTGCTTTGCGCGCCGCCCCTGCTTCATCGTCTTCCTCTCGCTTCCCCATTGTTTTTGCGCCCGAGCTCAGGTGGCAAATGATGCTGCAGTTGTCGCAACAGTGGAACATGGGGTTCCCCTAGTACTGCCAAAGTGGGTCCACCTCATGTGGGCCCAAGATGAAGATGGACAAGACCAAGACTCAAATCAAGCTGGCGGGTTCACCGTCAAGACACGCATGGCCTACGTCGACTTAGGGCTCCGGTCCTGGGACCTTCCGGGTCCCCGAATCAAGCTAGAAGGCCAGGAAGGACCCGAGAGCCCGAGTTCCCGGCAGGAGGCCAGGCTCCCTCTCGGGTACTTCCCCACGTCCCTGTGGATAAGCACTCCACCTCACCGCGGAAGACTTGGGAAGCAAGGCGAAGGCAGCGCGGGCGGGAAGCACGTCTCGTGGTGGTGTCAGCTCCTGTCCACCCCCAAGGCGGACGCTCCCACCTAACCCAAAGGAGACGCTAGGCTGAGGAGAGGCCACGTCTCCCCCTAAACTAGATGAGGAGGGTCCTTCACCCCGAAGGTCCCTCACGCCCCTCACGTGACCCTGTGGCAACCCCTTAGCCTATAAAAGGAGGACCAAGGCACGGAGGAGGGAGAGGTCGGACCAAGGATAAACACAAGCTAGAACCAGAGCAAGACTAGACTAGGGCTGCGAAGGTAGAAGGAAGGTGATCTCCTCCGGGTCAGGATCTGTCCTTCTTCTTCCTCCAGCCAAAACCCTGATGGCAATGGAAATGGTGATGGAAACCAGCGATCCACCTTAGGCGATTTCCAGAAGACCAACCCACCTACCTATTCCAAGGGACTTCACCCCCTGGAAGCCGATGATTGGCTTCGCACCATCGACAACAATCTGGAAGTTGCTGCTGTGGGAGAAAATGAGAAAGTGTTGTATGCAACCCACTATCTCGCTGGACCTGCACAAGCTTGGTGGGAAACTACCAAGGCTCTCCAGCAAGCTGGTCATGTTATCAACTGGGCTGAGTTCCAGGAGAAGTTCCGCAAGAAGCATATTCCCAGCGGACTTATTGAGAGGAAGAAGGATGAGTTCCACAGGCTGAGGCAGGAAAGCAAGGATGTGGTCGGTTATCTTGATGAGTTTACCGACTTATCTCGGTATGCTCCTGATGACACCGACACTGAGAAGAAGAAGATGGAGCGTTTCATGAGTGGACTTCATGATGAACTGCAGTGTGCTCTGGTTATCCATGACTTCTATGATCTGGAGTCACTTGTGGACAAAGCCATCCAGCTGGAGACCAAGCGCAAGTCTATGTATGAAGGTCGCAAGAGGAGGATGAATGCTCAGGAAGGTTCGAGCAGCCAGAAGCCTCGTATCTTTCAGCAAAACCCCAGGCCTGCTTATCGTCCACCCCAAGCTCCACGCCCCAATTACCCTAACCGCCCAAACAACTTCAACCGCCCCAATGACAATAACCGTCCCGGAGGAAACTTCAACAACTTCACCCGCAATACCAATGTTGTCTGCTTTGAATGCGGCAACAAGGGTCACTACTCCAAAGAATGCCCCAATCCCAAGAGGAATGTTCAGCGCCCCAATGCGCCGGCACCGAACAATGGTCAAGGCCGCAATGGAAATGGCAAGAATGCCGCACCCCGCGGAAATGCTGCTGTTGCCAAGGGTCGTCTGCACCACATCAATGCTGAAGAAGCTCAGGATGCGCCAGATGTTGTGCTGGGTACGTTCCTTGTCAACTCAGTACCTGCAACTGTTCTGTTTGATTCTGGTGCTACCCATTCATTTGTTACCCAAGAATTTGTTGCTAAGGGAGGTTTAGTCGAGAGCCTCTTACCCAAACCCATGGTCATCCAAATCCCAGAATCCACCGTAGAGACCAAGATGTTTTGCTCCGATGTACCCCTTGAGATCAAAGGAGAAAAGTTTCCAGTTAACTTAATTGTTCTGGGAACCCAAGGCATCGATGTTATACTCGGTATGAATTGGTTAGCCAAGTACCATGGTCGAATTGACTGTGCCAGAAGAGCTGTATCCATCACCACCGACAAAGAAGTAGAAGTGGAGTATGTGTCTGAAACTAGTCATTCTCACCCAGGCTGCCATGAGAGCATAGCTCGACCCGCCCTAGATGAGATCCGTGTTGTTCACCTATTCCGAGATGTTTTCCCTGAAGAATTGCCTGGTATGCCGCCAGACCGGGATATTGAGTTCATAATTGAGCTTATCCCAGGAACACCCCTATATCCCAAAAGCCTTATCGGATGAATCCGGAAGAACTGGTTGAGTTGAAGAAGCAGTTGGCTGATATGCTCAGCAAAGGTCTTGTTCGTCCAAGCGCTTCACCTTGGGGATCACCCATTATTTTTGTGGACAAGAGAGACGGTACCACACGCCTGTGTGTGGATTATCGCAAGCTGAATGACGTGACCATTAAAAACAAGTACCCTCTTCCCAAGATCGAGGATCTGTTCGATCAAATGAACGGAGCCCGAGTCTTTTCCAAGATCGATCTTCGGACAGGTTACCATCAGTTGAAGATCCGAGAGACAGACATTCCCAAGACCGCCTTCACCACTCGTTACGGTTTGTTTGAATACACCGTGATGTCCTTTGGTCTGACCAATGCCCCAGCCTATTTCATGAATCTCATGAACAAGATTTTCATGGAGTACCTCGACAAGTTCGTGGTAGTTTTCCTTGATGACATCCTTATTTATTCCAAGACCGAAGAAGAGCATGCTGAACACCTGCGTCTAGTTTTGGAGACCTCCGAGAGCACCAGCTGTATGCCAAGCTTAGCAAGTGTGAGTTTTGGCTCAGTGAAGTGGCATTTCTCGGACATGTTGTATCTGCCGGAGGAATTTCTGTGACCCCGAGAAGATCCAAGCCATTGTTGACTGGTTAGCCCCAACCAGTGTGACTGAAATCCGAAGCTTTCTCGGACTCGCCGGTTATTACCGCAAGTTCGTTGAAGGATTTTCCAGTATAGCCAAACCCATGACCCAACTGTTGAAGAAGGACAAGAAATTTGAATGGACTCAGAAGTGTGAAGATAGTTTCCAAGAATGAAGAAGAGACTAACCTCAGCCCCAATCCTGATTATGCCAGACGTCACCAAGAGTTTCGACGTGTATTGCGATGCATCACGCCTCGGACTTGGTTGCGTTCTGATGCAAGAAGGCAAAGTTGTGTCGTATCTGTCCCGGCAGTTGCGACCGCATGAAGAGAATTACCCAACCCATGACCTGGAGTTAGCTGCTGTTGTTCTTGCTCTTAAAACGTGGCGTCCCTATCTTGCGGGACATCGCTGTGAGATCTATACGATCATAAAGCTTGAAGTATATTTTCACCCAGAAAGATTGAACCTGCGACAGAGGAGATGGATGGAATTAATCAAGGATTATGATATTGGAATCCATTATCACCCCGGAAAGGCTAATGTAGTTGCCGATGCCCTTAGTCGCAAACCTTGCACCCTGAATGCCTGATCCAAGCCGAACAGCCAGCCTTGTTCAAAGAGTTCAAGATTTTGGACTAGAACTTGTTAGCCATGGTTATCTCGCCAATTTAGAGTTAACCCCAACCCTGATGGATCAAATCAAAGAAGCCCAAAAAGGTCATGAAAGCATTGAAGGAATTAGAAGAAGATTTCCCTCGGCAAAGCACCCGGTTTTACCGAAGATGCTGAAGGAGTGCTGAAATTCAATGACCGTATCTGTGTGCCCAATGTCACGGAACTTAAGGAGTTAATCCTGAAGGAGGCCCATGAGACCCCTTATTCAATCCACCCCGGCGGAACCAAAATGTACCAAGACCTTCGAGAAAGATTTTGGTGGCATGGAATGAAGCGAGAGATTGGTTCTTTGTAGCCAAGTGTGATATCTGTCAGCGAGTCAAGGCTGAACATCAGCGACCCGCTGGATTGCTTCAACCTTTGAAAATTCCCGAGTGGAAGTGGGATGAGATTGGAATGGATTTTATTACCGGACTTCCAAGATCCAACCGAGGCCATGATTCAATCTGGGTCATCGTTGATCGACTGACCAAGGTTGCCCATTTATTCCTGTCAAGACCACCATACCGGAGCTCAGTTAGCAGACCTGTATATTTCCAGAATAGTGAGCCTGCATGGTGTGCCTAAGAAGATTGTATCTGATAGAGGCACGCAATTCACCTCAAGATTCTGGAAATCCCTTCATGAAGCCCTCGGAACCAAGTTAGCTTTAGCACAGCTTATCATCCCCAGACCGATGGCCAAACTGAGCGAGTGAACCAGATATTGGAGGACATGCTTCGCGCATGTGTTCTATCCTATGGTTCCAAGTGGGAAGATTGTCTTCCGTTTGCAGAGTTCTCGTACAACAACAGTTATCAGTCAGTCTGCAAATGGCCCCTTTTGAAGCCCTTTACGGCAAGAAGTGTCGTACACCCCTGAATTGGTCCGATACCGGAGAAGGCAAATTGTTTGGACCAGATACCCTCCGTGAAGCTGAAGAGCAAGTTCAGCTTATTCGTGAACGCCTCAAAACTGCCCAATCCCGTCAGAAGAGTTACGCTGACACCAAGCGCCGTGATCTCACTTTCAGTGTCGGAGATTATGTTTATCTCCGAGTGACACCCCTTAAAGGAATGCAGCGTTTCCATGTCAAAGGAAAATTAGCGCCAAGGTATATTGGACCCTTCAAGATCATTGCTCGTCGAGGAGAAGTATCCTATCAGCTGGAGTTGCCCCGGAGTTAGGAGATTATCATGATGTCTTCCACATTTCCTTGCTCCGGAAGTGTCTTGAAGTTCCTGACCAGCCTGATGTTTTCAAAAACATCGACCACCTCTCCATCGACCTGAACCAAGACCTGACTTATCGTGAGAGACCCCTCAAGATTCTCGAAGAAGATGTTCGTGTTACCCGAGCGTGCGATCAAGTTCTACAAAGTCCAGTGGACTAACCACTCGAAGAAGAAGCAACTTGGGAACGCGAAGATTATCTTAGGAAGAATTCCCAAACCTCTTTAGTACCTAAGCCTAGCAAATCTCGGGACGAGATTTATTTTAAGGGGGGAAGGATTGTAACATCCCAAAAATATTAATCAGTATTATTATTCCAAAATGAGAGCCAACAAAAACTTTTTGCTAAATTATATGTGTTGATCTCATATTGTTGCTTGTGTTGTTTATTTCTTGCTAATTGTGTGCTGCTTGCTCTAAATAAAAACATGAAGAAAATAAGAGAAATAAAATAAAAGCAAAGCAAGAAAAATAATGTGACAAGTGTCACACAAAATTCTCCAAGTGAGAATTTATATTTATTCCAAATAAAATTCAGTAGAGTGGCAATGTAAACACTCTCATTTTATTCTTACTACTTTTCCCTCTCAAATAATATTTTGAACTAGTTTTAAAATTCTAAAGTAAAATCAATTGAAATAAACCAAAATACCATAATTAAAACCCTATGAACAAAACTGATTCAAAACATTTTATTTTGAAATGCCAAATTTTGGGAGCTTCTACATGTTATGGGGAAGCCTCACAATATTTGCAAATTTTTCTAAATAGTATAAGTGCCCCAAATAAAATCCTGAAATGCTACTGGATTGAAAAAGAAATAAAAGAAAAGCAGAAAAGAGGAGGCAGGGGGTTTTCTGCAAAAACGTCATCCCCTACCTCTCTCCTAGCTCACTGTCGCCGCGCCGTGTCGCCATGGCTGCCGACGCCGCGCCCAGGCCCCCCCCCCCAGCCCGCGCCTGCCCTCGCACCGCACCTCTGCAGCCTCTGCCCGCAGAGGAGAGCACTCGAGCGCTCTCCCTCGCCCCAACGCCGCCTTGTCCCCCTTGCACCGCCGAGGAGAGCTCGACGGTGCCGGCCAAAATTCGGCCCCCCCTCTGCTCCTCGACACGCACCGCTCTACCCAGCTGCTCCTAGCCCACGCCCGGACCCCGGAAGACACCACGGCGACACGTCCCTGCACCCCCACCGCCCAAATCGAGCGGAGGATCCCGCGGGAGCGCCATGGACGCCGTCCATGCTCCGCGACCACCGTGGACCGCCCCCGCGCTATAAAAACCACCCCGAGCCCCTCTGGAAACTCCACACCATCCCAACTCCCTCCCCCGCGCTCCAATTTCTTCTGTGCACCGCCAGGAGGGCGTGCACGCTGCCGCCACTACCGTCGTCGAGGTCGGACATGGCCGCGACGCCACACCCTCTCATTCTCTCCCCTCTGGCCCATACTCTCTTCCTCCTGGACACCGCACTCACCCGAGCCTTTTTCCCCTCTTTTTCGTGCACAGACGCGTCCCCGGAGCCTCGTCGGAGTTGCTGCCGCGCCCGTGGAAGTGCTGCCACCTCGCCGCCGACGAACCAGCCCTCCCCAGCAAGTACAACTCGCACCACGAGCTTCCTCGAGCCTCCGCGACCCTTCTGCATCATTGCCGCGTCCTCCAGAGCCCCCAGGTGAGGGATCCGTGCACCTCGCCGTCGCCGGAGCCACGGCGCCGCCCAGAAATGGTCGTCGCCGATGGACTCGAACGTGGGCCGTTGGATCTAGATCCAACGGCAGCGTACCCCTTCGCGATTAATAGACGCTGACGGGATGGCCCCACCCGTCAGCGATTTAATAATTTCCACCCGTGCACTGAGTCACTGACAGAAGGGCCCCACCTGTCATAGTTTTGAACATTATCCAGAACAGTTAGGTTTTCTAATTTAGATTTCTCTGTGAAATCAGTACTTGATCCAACTTTAAAAATCCATAACTCGAGATTTACAAGTCCAAATAAGTCAAATCCAAATGTTCTGGAAAGCTTATGAAATTTTTTAACCAACCCAAGTGGTCTCATTTCATTTAGATAAGTAATAAAAATGTATTATTAAAAATACTACAGAAGGTTAAAATCTAAACTTGTTTGTTTCTGATACTCTGTTAGTCCAAATAATTCCAAACAATTTTGTTAGCTTAGTAGTGCCATGTATTAGCTTCCCAAATTTTGGTAGAATTAATTGTGCAATAATAATTGTTCAGTATAAAGTTGAAGTTTGAACACCCTTCTGAACTAAAACATTTAAATATGTTTAATGGTTAACCCAAATGATTTAGAACTAATTTTGTTAGATCACATTTAGTCATGTTTAGTTACCCCTAAAAGGATTTAATTTTAGGATCAACAGAACTTAATTGGTAGCTAAAACTTGATTATTAAGTTACTGGATTAAAACATTTGTGTAGGGAGTTTGGTAACTCCAAATAATCCAAATCAAATTGGGTTGTCTTCTAAACATCAGTAGCTTCCTATAGAAATTTAGTTTGTATTTTTGTGACCAACAGAACTCAAGTTGTGGAATTAAACATGTTCAACAAGTTTCTGCCATAATTTAGACATAATTAAATAATGTTTTATTCAATTATTTTGAAACCAAATTGTATTGTTTGATGTGTGCAGTAGCTATTTGTGATGCTTATGATTGTTATGTTGTGATGATTGCTTGGTAGTTTAGTGATTGTTTGTATTTGTTTGTTTATTAATTAGACGAGAACGCTGTCGGATTTATCGAGGAAGGAGAGTTTGTTGAATCTGAAGAGCAAGACCAAGGCCATTTTGCCGAGCAAGGCAAGCTACTCTCTGAGCTTGCACCACAAATATATGCATCTATTTTGATATCATGGTTTACCTTTAAGGCAAAGATTTATGAAACCTTTTCAAAACGTATATGGAAATTATTTTGCCACCTATGTAGAAATATAAGATAGTTATATCAAAATTATAGGATGGGAAAAATAAAATGGTTTATTCAAAACTCCTTTGAAAATACTTGTGTGAGTATGGAATACCGAGATGTCGGTGTTGAAATGGAGAAGTGGAGAATGGAGATGTTTATGAAAAATGCACAGTGTGTCCTAGTACTATGACAACCAATCTTACCCTGTGCGACCACATTTACCCACATATGGGAAAGGGCTTAGTCATATAATTTGCTCATATTAGTATGGGATACCTCATCGACGGAGATGACTCCGTTATGCATGAGGGGATAGTGTGTTGATCTACCCCTGACCCGGGTCCTCGCTCAAACTCTATGGAAGGATAAGGAGGAGGATTGAAGGTTCCACCATAAACCGCCGGGCAAAACCTATGAGTCCTCACACTTAGATTCCGACGGGCTGGGTTAAGTGTTGATGGAAGTGTCATATGGGCAGGGTCCTATACTAGCATGAGCAAAGGACAGGCTATGGTCGGCGGCTTACTTCGCATAAACCTAGTATGGCGAGACGTGGCAGACACGATGAGTTGCCAGATGGATGTGGGAAAAGCGTGCTAACTCTGCAGAGTGTAAAACTATTCGAATAGCCGAGTCCTCGGATATGGACAGTTGGGAGGCTGTCCTAAGACCATGTGCAAGTTTTTGAAAGACTTTGAGTTTTAAAAATAAAATGAAGTGGAGAATGTTCCATACACCAATACCAATGGATCGGTATGAGGTTGTTGGAGGAAGTGGACCATGATGGACTATGGTCATAAAAAGGGGAGTTTTGGAGAAACAAATACAATGGTGATTTCTTTAAAAGTGGTTATAAAACTCTTCTTACCTTTTTCAATAAAGATATAGAGATGTTTTAAATAAATAAAAGTATGAGAGTAAAATAAAACTAGTGCATCCTCATGTTGGGGTAGTTTGCGAGTACATTCAAATGTACTCATATTGGTTTCGTCCCTGGCTATTGTCCTAGCCAGACTACGAGGAGGAGCTCTACGCCGAGCAGGAGTATGGCGACTTCTACGCGAACTAGGATCTCCATAAGTCAGCTGCATGTCGGGTCGTCTTCGTTAGGATTTGATGTCTACTACGCCGTAGCTTCCGCTGATATTTTGGTTTGACCCATGAAGGCACCTATGTAAGACTTGGTCTAAATGACCATTTATGTAAGACTTTTTATTCGGTATTGTAATGGATGTAAACTTTGGTATCCAATTTGGATTTTGTGCAACGACAGACTGATCACGGGATCGTTGTGTTAAGCATAATCGGGTATTTCGGACAGCTAGTCCGGGGTCCCCACATGTGGCGAAGGGGTGGAGTCAGGACGGTTTTTATAGGCCTCCCACGCTCCACCTACCCCTTGACGCTACGGCTGTTGCAGTACTGAGAGCGCATTTTGCAAGAAACTCGTTCTCATTCACACGGACGCGACACGAAGACAAGGAGGAAAACAAGATCTTCTTCATTTACAAGGACTACAAGGGGAGATCTTTTTTACAACAAAAAGGTTGGTTCCCGTCGAGCAAGGAGCACCGCCGTACAATGGAAGACGCTACTTCCAGAAATACGCCGTCAAGGCCGCCAAGGAGGAGGTCAACGAGATCTCCATGGCGCCCGTCCAAAGCTCCTCGCCTTCAGGAAGACGAGCTCCCCTCGACCTTGATGTCAGATGAGTTTTCCTCATCTTCATCCTCGTCGTAGGAGCTCGAGCTGCCGCTTCTGCTCTCCATGCAGCACTCCACGCGTCCGCCGTTGACACCGAAGATCTTCACGGAGAGCGTAGCATCTCCGTCGTACCGGAACACCAAGCACTGCCCCCTGGACAGGCGACGGGCACGGGAGAACGACTTCCACCCCAGACCCATAAGCATGGCGCCTTCAGTGGTGCGCTCCGCCATGGCCCAGGAGGGGCCATTGGGGAAGCCTTCCACCTGCAGCCAGAAGTCGGAGGGTCCGATGTCCTCCGTCGCCATCGCGAAGGAATCCGGCAGGAGAAGCCGGCTGCGAGGCCTGCGGTTCAGATCCACGACGAACTCGAACGGCGCGAAGCTGGTATGAACCATGCTCCTAGGAAGGGGAGCAGCGGTGCCGCGGCCTCCGCGGCCGCCGTGACCACGAATCCCACGACCTCGCGGAACAGCTCGACCACGAGTGGTGGGGCCACTCTCCGCAGCAGCCGAAGAAGTACGAGGGCGCCCAACTCCTCTCCTCGCTCTCGCCATTGGCGCTGGCAGCTTGTGGGGAGGCCTGGAGTTGGACTAAGGAAGAAGATGAACGAAAAGGCCAGGGGTGCGCCTCGCTTTTATAGCCACGGCGGTGCCTCTGTCAAGCGTCTCCTCGGTTCTTCCGTTAGTGGGAATCGAGGGGGCCCCCGCAATTATTCCCCGAGCGGAGTAACTCCAACACCTTCAAGGCCATCAGTGAAGCAGAGCAAGGAAGACCAGGTGCCCGGGACCCACTTTGACCTATCTTTAGGCCATGGCCCCGGCAGCTGGAGCAAGAGCTGCCAGGACCATGCCCGGGGGCGACTGTCGCAACAGTGGAACATGGGGTTCCCCTAGTACTGCCAAAGTGGGTCCACCTCATGTGGGCCCAAGATAAAGATGGACAAGACCAAGACTCAAATCAAGTTGGCGGGTTCACCGTCAAGACACGCATGGCCTACGTCGATTAGGGCTCCGGTCCTGGGGACCTTCCGGGTCCCCGAATCAAGCTAGAAGGCCAGGAAGGACCCGAGAGCCCGAGTTCCCGGCAGGAGGCCAGGCTCCCTCTCGGGTACTTCCCCACGTCCCTGTGGATAAGCACTCCACCTCGCCGCGGAAGACTTGGGAAGCAAGGCGAAGGCAGTGCGGGCGGGAAGCACGTCTCGTGGTGGTGTCAGCTCCTGTCCACCCCCAAGGCGGACGCTCCCACCTAGCCCAAAGGAGACGCTAGGCTGAGGAGAGGCCACGTCTCCCCCTAAACTAGATGAGGAGGGTCCTTCACCCCGAAGGTCCCTCACGCCCCTCACGTGACCCTGTGGCAACCCCTTAGCCTATAAAAGGAGGACCAAGGCACGAAGGAGGGAGAGGTCGGACCAAGGATAAACACAAGCTAGAACCAGAGCAAGACTAGACTAGGGCTGCGAAGGTAGAGAGGAAGGTGATCTCCTCCGGGTCAGGATCTGTCCTTCTTCTTCCTCCAGCCAAAACCCTTCCGGGTACCCTGTCTGGGAGGTTCCATTGTAAGCCACACTATGAAGAACCCATCAATCCAGACATGCAGGAGTAGGGCTTTTAGCCTCCGGGCGGCCTGAACCTGGGTAGCTCCTTGTGTCCCTTTGGTTGCATGCTTTGATCGTGGAGAGGAGAGCTTGATCTAGACTCCGCCCAAGAAGACGATTCTCAGCCTCCTTCGCGCCCCGTGCCGAACCTAAAAGGGAGTATCCTATACTCCCGGTGTACGTGCAACGAGACACGACAGCAGTAATGCGTTATATGAAGGCTCGAGTCATAAAACTGGAGCAAGAGTTGAAGAGTGCCCAGAGCGAGCTGGATAGGATGAGGGCGAGGCCTGCTTTACCCACTCAGCGAGAGGACTATGTGCTTGGCGAGATGGAGATCGTGAACAGACAACTCGAGTGTAAGCATGACTGCCTTGATCTCAAGAGTTCATAGTTTGTCCTCTTTGTTGACCCAACGTGCGTTGTTGCAGGCTTTGTTCCAGACTTCCAGGCGGAGCAAGCTCGTGTGGATGAGCAGTTGAACAATGCGACTGACGAACCAACGACGGGCCGTCAGCACTTTCGCTTGGATAAGAACCGAGCGCGCATACTCGCAACTCTAAAGGATCGAGTGTGGCGGAGCACTCTGCTGCTCGAGTTATGCAGGTCGGCCTTCAGTCGAATCAACCAGACTCTTTTCCCGACGGGGCCACAACCTCAAGGAATCCATGCGTTGCTCGGGCTTTTCCGGAGTGCAGGTCCTATTCGAGATTTTATCACCCAGAAGCTTGTGGATGGAGCCAACGCAACGATGGCGTATATCCGGAGTCAGCGTCCAAATATGCAGCTATGTCCACCCGTGCCTGGATCGACTTTGTCACAGTCGCAACTTGACGATACAGTCGAATATGCGAGGGTGATGGTTGAGTGTTATCACGCTCAACTTATGGGCCCTGTTCTACCAGTTAAGGACGAACCGGAAGATTAGGGTATTTCTGTATAGAGGACAGCCCCCGAGTGTAAATTTGCCACTTGTACGTAGTGTATACTTGTTTATATGTATGTGCGCAGCCCCCGAGTGTATCGAGTGGGGTTTATGAAAAACACTTAGAGTATGAAACATAAATTGCACAGCCCCCAAGTGTTCGAGTGAGGCTGTGAATTTTTGCGATGTTTGAAGCTTCAACTCATGATTTTGAGGAACTTTTTCGTTTATGTATGATTTTTATGACCCAGCCCCCGAGTATTCGAGTGCGGCTGGGGTATTATGTTTGAAGAAGAAGGAGCGAAAGCTCATGCTTTGAGATAGCGCAGCCCCCGAGTATTCGGGTGAGGCTAAGTTTTGCGAATAAGTTATGCGAGTAGTAAGCAGGGAGAAATATGAGGAATCATTGATTATATTCCATTTTTGAATGTTAAGCTGCAGGCCGCCTCATTAAAAACCTTCCAGTCCCCGTAGGTACCCTGGTAAGGAAAAGAGCGCGTCTGAAACCTGCAGCCATCCGACATATGTGCCTATTACATTGTGCGACTGAGCAATCTAAGCATAGAAACGGCGCAGCTGCGCAACGTTCCAAGGATTGTGCGAGAGTTCGCCTGTCTTCGCGTGCTTCAGTCTGTATGCTCCACCACCAATGACCTCGGTGATGATGAAGGGTCCTTCCCATGGAGAAGCGAGTTTGTGCACCTTCTTTTGCTTCAGTCGAAGTACCAGGTCGCCAACCTCAAAGGACCTGGTACGCAGTCGACGGCTGTGGTAGTTGCGGAGGTCTTGCTGATAGACAGCTGTGCGTGCTAGCGCCGTGTTGCGTGCTTCTTCGAGCAAGTCGACTGCATCTTCGAGTGCTTCATCTGCATCTTCTTCGTTGTATGCCTCGACTCTTGGTGCATTGAATCTTACATCTGATGGCAGGATTGCCTCTGCGCCGTAGACCATAAAGAATGGGGTGAATTGTGTTGAAGCGTTGGGAGTTGTGCGTAGGCTCCATAGCACAGATGGGAGTTCTTCGACCCAAGCACCCGCGGCTCTTTTGAGTGGCACCAGGAGGCGTTTCTTGATTCCACTCGTCACGAGTCCATTGGCTTTTTCGACTTGGCCATTGGACTGCGGGTGTGCCACGGATGCATAGTTGAGCGTGATGTCTTGCTCTTTGCAGAAAGTTCGGAACTCTTCAGCCGTGAAGTTTGTACCGTTATCAGTGATGATGCTGCTTGGTACGAAGCGGTATATGATGGATTTTATGAAATTGACTGCTGTAGTGGCAGTCGAACTTGTGATAGGGACTGCTTCAATCCACTTGGTGAACTTGTCGACCGCCACCAGAAGGTGAGTATGCCCTCCATGGGAGGATTTTTTGAGTGGCCCGACCATATCGAGCCCCCACTGGGCGAAGGGCCAGGCCAATGGTATTGTCTTCAACGCCGATGCGGGTGCGTGCGGCTTTGTGGCGAATTTTTGACAGCCGATGCACCTTTTGACTATGTCCTCCGCGTCTTTGAGTGCTGTGGGCCAGTAGAAGCCTGCGCGAAAGGCTTTGGCTACGAGTGATCGACTGCTGGCGTGATGCCCGCAGGTACCTGCATGAATATCACGAAGGATGGCCTGGCCATCTTCGAATGCTATGCACGTTGGAACATACCTGATACGCTGCGCTTGTATAGTTCGCCGTTGATGACGGTGTATGCTTTAGATCGTCGAGTGACGCGTCTTGACTCTGTTATGTCTTCAGGTACCTCGCCGCGGAGTATGTATGCGAGGAAAGGTTGAGTCCAAGTTGGCTCGATGAGGAGTACCTCGACTGGCGGGTCCTCTGTGCTAGGTGCTTTGCTCTTGGCTGGTGCGGCTGATGTAGGAGATGTTCGTTTTTGCTTGATGGACCTGTGCTCGATGCGCTCGAGGAAGACACCAGGTGGAACTGGTGCTTTGGTCGCGCCAATGTTGGCTAGCTTATCTGCTTCTTCGTTGCTCTCGCCCCTATGTGCCGCAACTCGCAGCCTTCGAAGCTGCCCTCCATTAGGTTGTACAGTCACGGTAGGCGATCATGTTATCTGCGATTGCATCGCAGGCCTTCATTGTTTGCTGCACCACAAGATTCGAGTCACCATAGATCATCAGTCGAGTGCACCCGAGGGCTTTGGCCATCCTCATGCCATGGATCAGGGCCTCGTACTCTGCTTCGTTATTGGATGGGAACTCGAATCCCATCTGCAGGATATAGCGAAGCTTGTCGCCTTTTGGTGATATGAGGATGACACCTGCGCCTGCGCCTTCGTTCTTCTTTGAGCCGTCAAAGTACATAGTCCATGAGTTGGACACATCTGGTGCTCCTGGCAACTGAGCTTCAATCCACTCGGTATGGAAGTCAGGTAAGACTTGTGCTTTGATGGCCTTCGGGTAATCATACTTGATATCTCGTGGTCCTAGCTCGATGAGCCATTTTGCGACTCGCCCAGTTGCGTTGGGGTTTGTGAGGATGTCTCCGATCCCTGAGGTGCTGATTACAGTGATCGGGTGCTCTGCGAAGTAGTGCGTCAGCTTCCTTGAGGACATGAACACGGCGTAGGCCAGCTTTTGATAGTGCGGGTACCGCTGCTTTGATATGGAGAGCACTTCACTCAAGTAATAGACTGGGCGTTGTATGCTTTGGGCGTGTCCCTCCTCCCTGCGTTCGACTACCAGTACGGTGCTTACCACCCTGTTAGTTGCGGAGACATATAGGTATAGTGGCTCTCGTTCCCTTGGTGCGACGAGGATTGGAGGGCTTGTGAGGACTCGCTTGAGGTCCGTGAAGGCTGCTTCGGCTTCTGGCGTCCACTCGAATTTGTCTGCTTTCTTCATCAGTCGATAGAACGGGAGTGCTTTTTCGCCCAGTTTGCTGATGAATCGACTGAGTGCTGCCACTCGACCCGCTAATTTTTGCACGTCATGGAGCTTTGAAGGCCTTTGCATCGTCAAGATGGCCTGTATTTTCTCCGGGTCCGCCTCGATTCCACGAGCCGAGACTAGATACCCCAGGAGCTGCCCGGCTGGCACGCCGAACGTGCACTTCTTCGGGTTGAGCTTGATGTGGAAGCGTTTGAGGTTTGCGAACGTCTCTCGCAAGTCATCGAGTAGTGTGTTTTCCTCCCTTGTTGTGATGACGATGTCGTCTACGTAGACCTGGACGTTTCGCCCAATTTGCTTCTTGAGGCAGTCTTGCATCATGCGCTGGTAGGTTGCGCCTGCGTTCTTGAGCCCAAAGGCATGTTGTGTAGCAGTAGACCCCGAGTGGGGTTATGAACGCCGTTTTCTCTTCATCCTCTTCCTTATCTGGTGGTAACCTGAGTAAGCATCCAGGAAGGACAAGCGAGCGCACCCGGCGGTGGAGTCGACGATCTGGTCGATTCGAGGTAGTGGAAAGTGATCCTTTGGACAGCATTTATTGAGTGCTGTGAAATCTACGCACATCCGAAGGATATCTGTGTGCTTCTTCTCTACGAGTACGGGGTTGGCCACCCATTGTGATTTCTTGATTTCTCTGATGAAACCTGCTGCGAGTAGTCTGTCGACTTCGGCTTCGACTGCGGTTCTTTTCGGGCCGGATATGCGGCGCATTGTTTGCTTGACTGGTTTAGCATCTGGAAATAATTGGAGAGAGTGCTCGGCGAATTCCCTGGGAATACCTGGCATGTCGGCTGGACACCACGCAAATATATCCCAGTTCTCACGGAGGAATTCGACGAGCGCGCTTTCCTATGCGATAGGCAGACTCGAAGAGACATTGACTGTCTTGGTCGGGTCAGTCGGGTGCACCTGATGCGACCTTGTGTCATTGGTGGCATTGAATGCTCTGTCGACTGCCACCTTCTTGTGCTCCGGCATAAGTGTTCGATCGTTGGAGACCGCTAGATCGGCGAGTGTTGCTTCCATGCCGAACATCTCAGAGATTTTGCTAAACTCTCGGTCGCAAGAGTCGGACTTTTGGAAGTTTCCTTTGACTGTGATTACTCCTTTTGGTCCAGGCATCTTTAGCTGGAGGTATGCGTAGTGTGGACCGCCATGAATCGAGCGAACGTCGGGCGTCCAAGTATGGCATGGTATTGTGACTTCCAGTCGACAACTTCGAACTCAATCGACTCTGTCCTGAAGTGGTTTTTGTCCCCGAACGTAACGTCGAGTTGTATGGTGCCTTCTGGGCTTATTGCTTTGCCTGGGACGATACCGTGAAAGGTATTTGAGGATTTTGGCAGGTTTTCGACTGACCTGTTCATTTTGCGGAGCGTATCTGCGAAGATGATGTTTATGCCGCTGCCACCATCCATGAAGACCTTGGACATGGCGTAGCCTCCAATTTGTGCGTCGAGTACCAGAGCAGAGTGCCCTGGACGAACGACCGATGGTGGGTGGTCCTCTCTGCTGAAGCTTATTGCGTTTCGGATCCCTTCAAGAATTCAGTTACAGCAGGAGGTGACATGACCGCCATGTTTACTTGTCGAGTGCGAAGTTTTTGCTCCCTGTTGGAAGGGCGACCTTTCTGTATCATGTACATCTGCCCTTGGGGCGGAGGGTACTGAGGTTCGTCCACCCGAGGTACGGGTTGTATGGCACCCGCGATATTTCCGCCTGCGGCAGGCTGTGGTGGTGGAGGTGGTGCCATCAGAACGGGCACATTGTTTGGCTGAGGCACAGGTGCAGGTGCGGGTGCGTGTGCGGTGCTGCCTTTCTGAGTTGCACGTATTCAGACGCTAGTTGGTCGAATTCTCTGCAGTTTCTCATCGAGTGATTGGAGCGCAATTTTCCGTCTTCCCCTTGTACAGGTGGAATCTGCAATCAGCATCCATCTTGTCATCGAATGATCGCTCGTTTTGTGCGCCGGAGCGCGACTTGCGCCAGTCTTTTTCTTGTAGCTGTCGCTGCGTTGGCTGCGGTCTCGACTGTCCCGGCGATCATCTCGACTGTCCCGGCGATCATCTCGACTGTCCCGTCGATCTTCTGACCGTCGGTCGCTTCTGTCTTGGTCGTTGCGGGGTGTGGAGAATCCAGCCGCCATGAATTCGGGTCTGTCGTCGTCGTAGTGACGTTTTGAACGTTTGCGCCTCCGGTCGTCTCTGTATGAGTCTCTGCGGCTTCGACTGCCGCTTTCATGATTGTCACGGGGTGAGGACCCGCGTGTGGTGCGCGCCATGTCTTCTCCGTCTGCCCACTCAGTCGCGATCTTCAGGAGGTTAGCCACAGAGGTTGGCTTTTGGCGACCAAGTGCTTCTTTGAAATCTCGCCTGGCGAGGCCCATGATGAAAGCATCCATGGCCATATCTTCTGAAATTACTCCAACTGAGTTGCGTATCTCAGTCCATCGTCGGATGTATGACCTCAACGTTTCGTCGACCGTTGAACGCAAGCTCTCAGCTCTTCGAACGTTTTTGGTCGCTCACATAGAGGCTCGAAGTTTTTGATGAAGTCTGCGCGGAAGTGATCCCACGAGTCGTATGTTGATGGAGGTAAGCCTTGAGCCAGTCGCGGGCTGTGCCTTCGAGCATGAGTCGTATGTATTGCATGGCTGTGATATTTGTGCCTCGCTGGCACGCGACAGCCAGTCTGTAGTCTTCCAGCCACCCTGAAGGTTCCTGTCGACCCGTGTATTTGGGCTTCAGATGTGAGTTTGAACCCTTTGGGCATCCGTGTCTCGCGGACGCGTCGAGTGAAGCACAGAGCTCCGTGTGGCTCAGGCTCCTGATCAGAGTACGAGTCGCTACTGTAAGATCTGCGTGATCTGCTCTGGACCTGCGCCGCGTGAGCCGCTTCTTTCCTTCGAGTGGTGACGGCGACCACTGCGATTATGTTCTTCACGACGCGTGTCTACTATGGCACGATCTCGACTCCCTCCTGGAGTTTTTGGGATTTGGCGTATGGCCTTCGCCGCTAAGGCGAGTGATTTGATCTGTTGGCGATGTAGTTTTGCATTGGGGTCATCAGCTGGAGGCTTGATTGCCTCTAGGTATGCTGCAGCAGTAAAGAGAGCACCCGCAGCTGTTTTGGGTACTGGCACTCCCTCCTCGTCAATGTCATGAAAGAGTGGCCTAAGTTGCGGGTGAGTGCTGCCCTCTCATCTCCGCGAGGTGTGACAGCCTTGATCTGGGTCTTGTGTCTGCTCGCCGGTGGAGCTCAGGGAGAGCTGTCTTCTTCGTGCACTCGACAAGCTAGCCTGCTTTTTACGTTCTTCGAGTGTTGCTCTGATCTGCTGCAGTCGAAGTGATTCCTGCCAGTTGAAGTACTGGAAGGTCAACATCTCCTCCCGTGTTGCGTCTGCTGGCATCATTGTGCACTCCTTGATGACTTTATCTGCTTTTGCTGCCATCTCAGCAGTAATTGTGAGATTTGTGACTCCATCCGGCATAGTAACCGTGCACGGGAATTCTGTAGGCCTGCGACTGGCCGCAGCATCAGATGATTCTGCGGCGAAGGCAACGTAGACCTGCTGGGGTATCACCCGAGGGTATGTGTATGTGTTTTCGAGTCCCGTCATGGACTCGACGTCTTCATCGAGGCTCATGTCGGAGTCGATATGCCCATCGAGTGGTCCGTCTGGACGGATCTCGCTGCTGATGTCTTCATCGCCTATGCTCATCTCGGTGTCGGCGAAGTTGTTATGGATCTCGAAGTCGAGGTTGTTGTTGGTGCAGATCTCGGAGTCGACGTGGTTGTCGATATGAGTTTCGGGTTCATCGAAGTCGCTGAGGGAGATCCCGCAGTCGAAGCTATCCTCGAGTGGGAGATTGAGCTCGGGATCGTTTGTGCGGTATGCTGATTCGGCCTCCTCACCTTGGAGTTCTTCAATGAGCTCGTTGATCTCTCGAGTCGACATGGTTGTTGCAGACGAGCAGGCTGGAGGATCGACGATGGTATGGACGCAGTTGATGGATCCGCAGTCGAAGGAGCCGCAACCGATGGAGCCTCGGGTGCGGAAGTCGCGAGTTGGCGTGGATCTGTCAAGTCCTGCATACCAAGCTTGTTTACGAAAAAATTGAACGAACCAACGGTTAAACCCAAACCTGACTCGAGATCAACGAACGCCTCCTGGAATTATGGCGAGTGCGGCTCAAAGTTCATCAGAGGATCTGACGTGCTTTTTGCGGTGAGGTTGGCATGCTGCCATTGGTTGAGTGAGTCGGCGAGTTGCCGTGTGCCGCCCGAGTCGGCGAGTTCTGGTTTATTGATGCAGCCGGCGAGTTGCCGTTTGTAGATCCGATCGGCGAGTCGCTGTTTTCCGACGGAACCGAAGAAACCATGAGTCCAGCACTATTCTTTCCCACAGACGGCGCCAATTGACGAGGGGTTAACTCATCAAATCCCATGGTTAAGGACCTAGGGTTGAGATTATGGGGAGAGAACGTGGTAGTACTGGTAGTTTCGTCGGCTGACAAGCAGAGGCAAAGATTTACCCAGGTTCAGGCCTCCGGAGAGTAACACCCTACTTCATGCTTGTCTGGTATTGATCGTGTGAGATTCTGCGGTTACAGGGAGGCTCCGGCGAGATGTCGATCTCGCTAGGGCTTTTGGTGGTTTGAGTATTGCCTGTCCTGGATCGGCGGCCCTCCCAACCTTTATATAATAGGCTGGGTCTCGGGAGTTCGTAACCGACCCAGATTACATGTACGGAAAACCTAAACCGACTATGCCAATGTCTAATCTTGGAGGATACTCCATCTTGTTGGACCTTTCGTCATGGGCTTCATGTAGGCTCTTGATAGTTGGGCCTTAGTCAACACGTGCACCAGCTACCCTTATGGTAGGGTACCCGAGATATAATCCATGTCAGTTCACCACTTCGGTTTGACCATCGGTTTGAGGGTGGTATGCGGTGGAGAATAGTTGCTTGATTCCCATCTTGGCCATCAAGGTCTTCCAAAAGTAACTCACGAACTTGACATCACGATCCGACACAATGGTCTTGAGCACTCCATGAAGACCGACGATTTCCCTAAAAAACAAAGTAGCAATATGTGAAGCATCGTCGGTCTTGTTGCATGGTATGAAGTAAGCCATCTTAGAGAATCGATCAATGACGACAAAGATGGAATCCTTGTTTGGTTTAGTGCGTGGAAGTCCTAAGACAAAATCAATAGCAATGTCGGACCATGGGTGATGTGGAATAGGCAATGGTGTATACAAGCCATGAGAGTTTAGAGTAGACTTAGCTTTGAGGCATGTCGAACATCGTCGCACTAGGCGCTCCACGTCACGCTTCTTTCGTCGCCAATAGTAGTTGGTGCCGAGCATGGCGTAGGTCTTATCGCGGCCAAAGTGTCCCATGAGTGATCCACCATGTGATTCCTTCAAGAGGACCAAACGAAGCGAAGACTCGGGTATGCATAGTTTGTTAGCCTTGAACAAAAATCCTTTATGCAAATAGAAATCATCAATGCCTTTATGTTCCGTGCACATGGCAAAAATTGGACCAAAGAAAGTGTCCGTTGCGTAAAGATTATTGATCTCATCCAAACCCAAAACATTGATTTCAAGATGCGTAAGTAGGTTGGTTTTGCGGGATAGAGCATCCGCGACAACATTCTCTTTGCCCTTTTTGTACTTGATGACATAGGGAAAGGATTCGATGAACTCAACCCACTTAGCATGTCGTTTGTTCAAACTTGATTGAGTTTTCAAAAACTTCAAGGACTCATGGTCGGAGTGGATGAAAACTCCTTAGGACGAAGGTAGTGTTGCCAAACATCTAAAGCTCGAATCAAAGCAAACAATTCTTTGTCATAGATGGGGTAATTCAAACGTGCTCCATCAAGTTTTTCGCTATGGTAAGCAATTGGTATACCATTTTGCATAAGCACGGCTCCAATGCCTAAACCACTAGCATCACAATGAATTTCAAATGTTTTTGAAAAATCCGGTAAAGCAAGAAGGGAGCTTCGGTTAACAACCTTTTGAGCTCATTGAAGGCAAAATCTTGCTCATGGCCCCAAACGAACGGAACATTTTTCCTTGTAAGTTCATGTAGAGGGCAAGCAATTGTGGAAAAGTTTTCAATGAAACGGCGATAGAATCCGGCAAATCCAAGAAAACGTCTCAACTCGGCAAGTGACATAGGAAATGGCCAATTGCGAATTGCGTTGATTTTTGTTTCATCAACTTCAACTCCCTCGGAAGAAACAACAAAGCCCAAGAAAACAAGCTTGTTGGTTGCAAAGGTGCATTTGGAAAGATTGGCATAAAGCCGTTCATTGTGAAGAGCCAACAAAACTTGAGCAACATGTGAAGTGTGCTCATCCAAAGATTTGTTATAAATCAAGATGTCATCAAAGTATACTACAACAAATTTTCCAATGAAAGGTCTCAAAACATGGTTCATAAGACGCATAAATGTGGAAGGTGCGTTGAGAGACCAAAAGGCATTACCAACCATTCATAAAGACCAAGTTTAGTTTTGAAAGCGGTCTTCCACTCGTCACCTTCACTCATTCTTATTTGGTGGTATCCGCTTTTAAGATCGATTTTGGAAAAGATGCAAGAACCACTAAGTTCATCCAACATGTCATCGAGGCGAGGGATAGGGTGGCAATACCGTACGGTGATGGCGTTGATGGGGCGACAATCCATGCATAGGCGAAGCGTGTTGTCGGCCTTGGGAACGAGGATCACAGGTACGGCGCACGGGCTCAAGCTTTCTCGAATGTGACCAATGGAAAGGAGTTCTTGTATTTGGCGCCAATTTCCTTGGTCTCCTCGAGGTTGGTGCGGTATGGGGCACGGTTCGGTAGAGGGGCGCCAGGTGTCGGCCCAGTGAGAACCAGGGTGTGCTGGGCCTGTCCTCCACGGCCCTCGACACTCGATGGCCAAATTTCGCTAAGGACCAAGCCTACAGCTTGGAGAGACTCGCGAGGCAAATTGCCTCGCGAGGGCTTAGGAGGCAGCAGAGGCCTGCGGAGGCCCTCCTCACCGCTGCCCCCTCTTCAAGGTGATCTCCCCTGGAGAGAGGTCAACACCAAATCCTCCACAGGGCACCCCAGCCCTCGTGGGGATTCCTTCACTGCAAAGCAACCTCTGCAGAGCGCACATGGGCTCTGCAGCGGCCGCAGAGTGACGCGCGCCTCTGCGCGCGGTGACGACGATGCCGCAGTTACTATTTTGGTGATTAAAGGAGTCAACAAAGCTGCGCCATCCGCACCGGACTACAAGGATTTCCTCTTTGGTGATAAGGGGACCGGCCGGCGCTACGCTCCACGGCCAACGTCACTGTGGGCACCCCCACGTTCCTCTGCAGCCCCAGCTGGCCGTCCTGCATGGACGGTGGTTTCTCTGCCACAGGCATCAGCTTTACGCCCATGGACCGCGCCCATGGACAGCTGGGTTGCGGTGCACCGTGCCCCCCTTCTGTCGCCATGTGGTAGCCCTTCCGCGGCGCAAGCGCAGGGAAGAGTCCCGGGGCGCCTATAAAAGGAGGAGGTGCACCACCGTAGCAAAGGATCGCATTCTCATTCTAGCCTACCCGCATACGCGCAAGGAAGAAGAAGACCACAGTTCCCCTTCCTGGTTTACACCATTGCCAAAAGAGAGCCCTCGGCAAGCTCATTGTACTGTAACCTCCATAAGCAGTGCAATACAGACAAGCAGGAGTAGCGGTGTTACCTCCACACGAGGGCCGTGAACCTGGGTACGGGCTGGTGTTCATCTCTGTCGTGATGTCCCTCCTCATGCTCGACGAGCACCGTCGCCGTGCAGGTTGAGGGTTGTTTGACCAACGTGTTCAGCCCCTTACACGAACTCTCTTCGTGAGCTTGACTATCCCTATTTCGTGGGAGTCATTTCCGACAATAGAAGACATGCAGCCACCTCGCCGCCTCAAGGACATGCAGCGCCTAGCAGGATGCATGGCCAGCTTAGGCCGCTTCATCTCCAAGTTCGGCGAGAGAGCTCTGCCATTTTTCAAGATCATGAAGAAATCCGGCACCTTCAAGTGGACTCTAGAGGCAGACAAAGCATTTGAGGACATGAAGAAATACTTGGCTAGCCCACCAGTCATGGTAGCCCCCAGGGCAGGCGAGCATCTGAAGCTGTACCTAGCAGCCACTCCACAAACCGCAAGCGCCGTCCTGGTGGTGGAAAGAGAAGAGCCAGTTCTCCCCAAGAAAAGCACGGCCACACCAAGTCCAGAACCTCCGACGAGGAAATAGTCTCTCCAGGCCCAGTGCCAGACCCACAGCCTCAAGTCGAGTCTACTACAAGCACCCCTGCCGAGACTCCTCCATAGGAAAACCTCGCCAAAGGTCCTGAGGAGTCTCTCGAGGGAGCCGACGCTGCAGCGCCATCGACGACCCTCGTCGAGCATCCTGTCTACTTCGTCAGTACTGTACTGCGAGATGCTCGCGAGCGTTACCCAGTGCAGCAGAAGCTCCTCCTCGCGCTCCTCATCGCCTCCAGGAAACTACGCCACTACTTCCAGGGCCACCCCATCACGGTGGTCACGTCGTTCCCCCTGGAGCAAATCCTGCGCAACCCCAACGCCACCGATCGCGTCGCAGGGTGGAACATCGAGCTGCAACCATTCAACTTGCGCTTCGACACCACAAGAGTCATAAAAGGAAGAGCGCTGGCAGATTTCGTCGCCGAGTGGCAGACCCAACTCCTGAAGAGCCTCGTGAAGAAGAAACCGCGTCATCTGGAGATACAATGCCAAGCCACTGGACCATGCACTTCGACGGAACTTTTGCCTGCCGCAATGGTGGGGCTGGCGTTGTCCTGACCTCACCAAAAGGTGACAAGCTCTACTACGCCGTCCAGTTGTGCTTCACAATAGACAAGATCTCCAACAATATCGCCGAGTATGAAGGCCTCCTCGCCGGGCTCAGAGCCGCAATCGCCCTTGGCGTCAAGCACTTACTCATAAAGGGTGATTCCCAGCTCCTGGTTAACTTCTCCAACAAGAGCTACACGCCCAAAGACGACCACATGGCCGCCTACCTTGAAGAGGTCCGCAAGCTCGAGAAGCACTTCAGGGGTATGGAACTCATGCACATCCCGCGGAAGGAGAACCAGGAGGCAGATGACATCGCCAAACGAGCATCACGAAGGCAGGCCCAGCCGGCCGGCGTCTTTGAAGAGAGACTCTCCAAGGCGTCCATAAAGCAGCCACAAGAAGCAGCGGCCACAAGCACAGACGAAGTACTCCCACCACCTCCTGTAGGTGGAGCACCCAACTGCGGTCCATCCTCAGGGGAGCGTCTGCTGCTGGCTATGGTGCATCAAGAAACAGGCCGGGTCGACGAACTCAAGGACTACTTGGAAGGGAGTCCTCCCCGTGGAAGACGCGAGGCGGAACGAGTTGCTCGACAAGCCAAGTCATACTACATCCTCGAGGGAGACCTGTACCGCAAGCGCCCAAATGGAATTGCACTCAAGTGCGTTCCCCCCGAGGAAGGCCGCATGCTGATCAGAGACATTCACAGCGGAGAGTGTGGCCACCATTCCTCTGCACGCACCCTTGCATGCAAGGTCTTCAGGAGCGGATTCTACTGGCCCCAAGTGCTTCAAGATGCTACCACCATCGTCCAGTCTTGCGATGCGTGCCAGTTCCACGCCAAGCAAGTCCATCAGCCAGCACTGGGACTCCAAACCATCCCGCTCTCCTGGCCTTTCGCGGTCTGGGGGCTAGACATCTTGGGCCCCTTCCCGAGATCGCAAGGGGGCTACCGTTTCCTCTTCGTGGCCGTCGACAAGTTCACCAAATGGTCAGAGGTTGAAGCGGTGCGCAGCATACCGGCCTGAGCAGCAGTAAAATTCATCAGAGGCCTGGTCTGCCGTTTTGGTGTGCCAAATCGCATCATCACCGACAATGGCTCACAGTTCACCAGCGGCATCTTCAGGGCCTACTGCGAGAGCCTCGGCACCAAGCTCTGCTTCGCCTCGGTGGCTCACCCACAAAGCAACGGCCAAGCCGAGCGAGCAAATGCTGAGGTCCTCAAGGGCCTCAAGACAAGAAGCTTCAATCGCCTCAAGGGCTACGGCAAGGGCTGGATAGACGAACTCCCGTCCGTGCTCTGGTCCATCCGCACGAACCCCACGAAGCCCACTGGTGAGACGCCATTTGCCCTCGTGTATGGACCTGAAGCAGTCCTCCCCACAGAGATCAAGCATGGATCCCCACGGGTCCTTGCCTTCAATGAGGATGATCAGGAAGATCTCCACAACACCGACCTGCTGCTCCTCGACGGGCTACGCCGCCGTGCCGCCCTCAGGGCCGCAAAATACCAGCAGGACCTGCGACGCTACCACAGCCGCCACCTACGCCCACGCACTCTGGAGACAGGCGACCTCGTCCTCAGGAGAATCCTCTCCAGGGAAGGTCTCCACAAGCTCTCGCCCATGTGGGAAGGCCCCTACAGGGTCGCACACATCGCCAGGCCCGGCGCGGTACGCCTCGAAACGGAGGACGGCATCCCGGTCAAGAATCCATGGAACATCGCGCATCTACGCAAGTTCTACCCGTGATCATAGTCACGCCAGACATTTTTTGTCTCTAGAGGGAAGCACACAACTTCACCTCCAAGCTTCACAAAAGCTTCTCCTCCCGAGGGCCAGCCCCTCCGAGCTCTCCTGATAATGTGCCGCCGCAGGCCGTGAAGAGTCTCAGCCACTGAATGTGGTCCCCATGCCTCGACATGGAAAACTTTATCTTGGCAATACCAAGTGTAATGAACCAATTTGTTTCTCAATGAAACATTGCGCTGAGGCGCCGCTTTGTAATATTTTGGTGGTGAGTTTTACTTTTCATCATCTTAGTTCATTTCGCGCTCATATTTTTCCCCATGCGCACCTCGCGAGCGGGGGCTGAGTACGGTGACTGTGCCTCGAGAGCACCCCAGCAGCACCGCAAAATCCAAAGGATCCGAGCTCTAACACGTGAGCACGCTCTCACGCCTGTTACCTCACCAAAGAGCTCTGGCCCAAGGGCTTGCTCCCAAACACGCCACCTCACCAAAGGACCTTGGTGCTTACTCTCCTCGCGAGATACTCATGAGGAAACCTATAAGCGCGCATGAGTTTTTACTACCATGTACTTGCTTTGGGTTTGCCTCTCTAACCAATACAGGGAACAAGAGTCCCCCCAAGCTCGTGAAGCCACGCTCCGGCCTCAAGAGGGAAGCGCACCATCAGGGAAACCAACGCCCTCTACGAGACCAAAAGTCTCGCAAAGCTAAGTCCAGCGCTCGCGCCTCAGGAGTTTTTCTCTCTCTCACGAGTATTTGCTGTCCCTCGAGCGGGTTTTTCTCCCTCACACTTCATGGACTGCTTGTGCGTCAAAGGGGGGCCCTCGAGCATCGCGACTCGAGAGCCCTTACCTCTCTAAGCTTTAAACACCCCCCGGCCTTGCCGAGTCAAAGCTCCGGCATACCGTAGTGGCGGAGTCATAGCGCAAAGAGATGGGTCCAGACGACGTAGAGCGAAAAAAGACATGGAACAGGGATAAAAGGCCCATCGAGGGACATACACATAGTAGCACACGTTCAAGTGTCTTACAAACCAGAATGAAATAAAACAAGTCTTAAAACAAAGATAGCTGCGCCTCAAGCGCGTCTTGTTGCAGGAGCGGCCTAGGCAGGGGCATCGCCGTCACCATCCTCCTCAGCCTCCTCTTCAGCTTCCTCTTCGGCGCCTTCCACCTCCTCAGCGCCTGCCTCGTTGTCGCTCTCCTCGACCTCAACCCTCTTGAAGCGTTGAACATACTTCTCCACATCGTTCCACACTGAGGCGTCCAGCTTCGAGGCAAGTTTCTGCTCCAGAGGCTCCATCACAGCTGCGAAGTCGAAGCCGGGGTGGAGGTGTGCAAGGTTGGCGAAGACTTGGCCGACCGCGATGCCAAGGAGCTCGCGGCTCTCGTTGTCGACCAGGTCGTCAAGGTTCGTCACGACCTCCTCAAGGCCGGTGAGGAGCTGCTCAAAGAAGCCGAGGTAGGTGGCGACGTCAGAGTTTCCCTCGGCAGGAAGCACGGGGCTTCGGCCCCCAGGCGGCCCGCAACAGTCCGCCCCTCACCAAGGAGACGAACATGCGCTCCCGCTGGCGCGACAGGACCTGCGCAGCCAGAGCGCTCTGCCGAGCTTCCTCGACAAGCTCCACAACAGGCCCCACCTGCTGCTGCATCTCAATCATGTCCTGCGTCAAGGAAGCAAGGTCCTGCTCCGCGCGCGTCCGGGCCTCCGCAGCAACCTAGAGGCGGGAGTCAAATCGCTTCTTCTGGGCCTCAAGATCCCTGATGCGAGCCTCAAGCTCGTTGCGTCTCTTCGTGAAGCGATCCTCTTGCTTCTTGGCCTTCTCCGTGAACTCTTTCCTGCAGTTGTCACGGAAGAGCTTCTCCTTGGTCGCGGACTCCTCCGCCATCTTCTCCTCCTTCTTGCGGAGGTTCTCATTGGTCTGCGCGAGGCGCTTCTGCTAGAACGCCTCGTCTTGGGTAACCTTGCTCTCGCGAGACTCCAGGTGCTCCCGCTGCGCGGATTGATCCTTCTCAATCTGTTCAACCTGCTCCTCGCGCTTGCGTGTCTCGGCCTCGCGGGCGTCAAGTTCAGCTCCGCGCTGCACGATCAGGTCTTCGCGGATGCGTAGGTTCTCATGGAACTTCTCCAAGCTCTGCCGCACGTTCTCCGACTCGGCAACGATCCCTGCCTCACGGTCCAGAAACTCTTTGTGCTTGGTGGAGACCGCCGCCTCACGCGCCGCCAGCTCCTGATGCTTGGCCTCGGTCTCCGCCTCGAGAGCCTCGCGCCTAGCACCCAGGTCCGCAAGGGTCTCCTCAACTTCGCGGACCACGCTGATGCGGATCTCCTCAGCGGAGCGCAGCGCTGCCTCGCGTTGCGCCTGGGCTGCCTCGTCCTTCCGGCGGCAGCGCCCCACGGTCTCCTGAAGACAAGCCCAGCCCCGCGCAAGCTCGCGTCCTCCTCCACCCTGGTGCGATCCTCCTCAGCGAGCTGGGCCTCAAGCCCATCGAGCGCTTCCCTCGCCGAGCGAAGGACAGCCCCACGGCGAGCTGCAACTGGGCGCCGCCCCCGCAGGACTAAGGCCCGTGGCTCACCAGAGGGCCTGGAAGCGCCGGCGCCTGCCGAGGACTCCGGAGCGTCGCGCCTTGGGCTCTGAGTGGCCTCTAGGCGCGCCTGGGGGCTCTGGTGCGAGCCTCCCTCTTCGCCACGCAAGGGGCCTTCTAGGGGCTCTGATGAGAACCCCCCTCGCCTCCTGCGCTGGAGGCTTTCTGGGGGCTCGAGGCGCCCTCACCATCAACCCCACCATTTTTCTGCCCCTGGGGAGCACTCTCCTCTCCCCCAGGGGCAGGGTTGGCCTTCTCAGCTGAGGCCGCCCCCGCAGCGGCCTCAGAGTCCACCGTAGGCTCTCCAAGGCTCGTGCTCAGTGGGGGCGATGACGCGGTGGCCTCCTCCATCTCGACGTCAGCGCGCGCTTCTGCAAACGCCGCTGTCTCCGCCGCACGCTCCTTCGCCGGCGGCGTGGACCTTGCCGCATCCTTCTCCGGCGCCCCCTCCTGCCGCACAGGAGAGATGTCAGGCCGCACAGGCGGCATCGTCACCTCTGCCTCCTCCTCCTTCTCCTCGTGGCGCTCCTCTGCCTCAGGAGGCGGCGGCGCAGCCTCGGGAGAAGAAGCGGTGCCCTCGGGAGGCACCTCGTCAGCCGTAGGCGCTGCAGACGCCGCTGCAGCGCTAGAGATCTCTCCAAGTCTCCGGAGCCTCCGCCGTTTTGGCTCCTCGGGGAGCCTGGAGAGGAAAAGGTTCAAAAACCCCTCGAGAAGTCTACACAAGAATGACATCAAACAGAAAAGGGAATACAAAACTTACGCCGCGGTGTCGACCCACTTCCTCTTCGTCCGCCGCGGGGCGGAGCACTGGGCTCCGCGCTCGTCCGTGCCTCTGCCCCTTCCCGGGCTCCAGCGTTCCTGTCGTGGACCGCCTTGGAGCGGGGCTCGCAGTGTCCCGACGAAGCACCATCATCATCGCTCTCCTCCCTTCCCTCGACACGCTGCGAGGGAGCGACCACGAACTGGTCGCCACTGCCTGAGGAGATCTCGTGGATCTCAACTTCAGGCGCCGCACTCTTCGAGGTGCTCGAGTCCTCCGCCGAAGAAGCGGGGCCTCCCGAGGCGCCGGTTGCGCCTGCGTCAGATTCCGCGGGCGTTTCCGTCGTCTCCTCGTCGCCCTCAGCTGGGCCCCCTTCGCCGCAGACTCTGGATCCTCGCGAGGCCCGACATGCCCCTCAGGCACCAGGCCCCACTGGTCGAACTTCGGCATCGTCTGCATGTGCGAGACGCGACCCCCGAGATCGATCCTGTGGAGCGGAACAGCCTTGTCGGTAGGCGTGGGGATGTCTGGAGACGTGAAGAGGGTCTCCATGATGGTGTGCACCTCCTCCTGCGTGAAGAGGGTTGCGCTCAGGCGCATCTTGTCCCTCTGGTTAGAGTACAGCCACATCGCGTCCGCATGCCTCTGGAGCGGAGCAATGCGACGCCTCACGAAGTCCTTGGCCACCATCTGCCCGGTGAGGCCTGCCTCGCGGAGGTCCCTCAAGCGCCTTACCACGGGGCCAAGTGTCGCGCCCTTGAGCACCTTGGAAGACCAGCTTGCCCTCTTCGTCGGAGGCGCTTCAGGCAGTTCGAAGAAGGCGCTCTAGCTCCCGAACTTCATGAGGAACCAGCGCTTGCGGAAGTCCTCCACCTTCTTCGTCACGCTGGTCACAATGTTCTCGCCGTCCCGCGCGATGGGGATGTAGACGCCCTTCATGCCATCGGTGATGCGGAAGGACACGCACCCCGACCGCTCCTTGTTCGCCGTGAACCGGAGCGCGTAGAAGCTGCGGAAGAGGTCCACCGAGGGCGGAATGCCGATGTACGCCTCGCAGAGATAGGCGAAGATGGCGAGGACAAGGATGGAGTTGGGGTGGAGATGAAGAACCTGGATCTGGTAGCGCTCCAGAACCGCCAGGAAGAAGTCGGAGAAAGGAGGCACGAGCCCGGCGAAGGGGGTGTGCATGAAGATGGGGTGGAAGCTGCCGAAAGAGTTGCCCGCCACCTTGAGCACCGTGGCGCCGTGCTCGTTGGTCGCCGAGGCCGCCATGTGACGCACCTTGTCCAGCTGCGCTTCCTTCTCGAAGCGGAAGCCGGTCAGAGCCGGCTCGAAGTCTCCGTCCTGCTGCATCGCAGCAGGCTCGCCACCTTGCACCACTGCCTTGCCCTTCGTGGCCGCGGTGGCTTTCTTGGGCGCCATTGCAGCAAGATTGCGAAGGAAGAGCGCCGGGGACAAAGAAGCGCAGAAGTCAAGAGCAAGGAGACGAGCGCGCAAATGAAGCAGTAACGGCTGCCTGAACCGGCGCTGCAGGCTTTATATCACCTCAGGGCAGTTACCAAGACAGGGTGGGTCCCCCACTACGCCCATCATCTCCGAAGAGAACGTGTCGTCGCGGCGTAACTGCCCTACACGTGTCTCGGGCCGGCCGGACACTTTGGGCCCATGACGATTCGCCTGCGTCCACTGGACTACATCGTGCCCATCATGGGCCCGGGGGCTACTGTCGGCCCAGTGAGAACCAGGGTGTGCTGGGCCTGTCCTCCACGGCCCTCGACACTCGATGGCCAAATTTCGCTAAGGACCAAGCCTACGGCTTGGAGAGACTGGCGAGGCAAATCGCCTCGCGAGGGCTTAGGAGGCAGCAGAGGCCTGCGGAGGCCCTCCTCACCGCTGCCCCCTCTTCAAGGTGATCTCCCTGGAGAGAGGTCAACGCCAAATCCTCCACAGGGCACCCCAGCCCTCGTGGGGATTCCTTCGCTGCAAAGCAACCTCTGCAGAGCGCACATGGGCTCTGCAGCGGCCGCAGAGTGACGCGCGCCTCTGCGCGCGGTGACGACGATGCCGCAGTTGCTATTTTGGTGATTAAAGGAGTCAACAAAGCTGCGCCATCCGCACCGGACTACAAGGATTTCCTCTTTGGTGATAAGGGGACCGGCCGGCGCTACGCTGCACGGCCAACGTCACTGTGGGCACCCCCACGTTCCTCTGCAGCCCCAGCTGGCCGTCCTGCATGGACGGTGGTTTCTCTGCCACAGGCATCAGCTTTACGCCCATGGACCGCGCCCATGGACAGCTGGGCTGCGGTGCACCGTGCCCCCCCTTATGTCGCCATGTGGTAGCCCTTCCGCGGCGCAAGCGCAGGGAAGAGGCCCGGGGCGCCTATAAAAGGAGGAGGTGCACCACCGTAGCAAAGGATCACATTGTCATTCTAGCTTAGCTACCTACGCAAGGAAGAAGAAGACCACTGTTTCCCCTTCCTTGTGCACTCCACTGCCAAAAGAGAGCCCTCGGCAAGCTCATTGTACTGTAACCTCCATAGCAGTGCAATACAGACAAGCAGGAGTAGCGGTGTTACCTCCACACGAGGGCCATGAACCTGGGTACGGGCTGGTGTTCATCTCTGTCGTGATGTCCCTCCTCATGCTCGACGAGCACCGTCGCCGTGCAGGTTGAGGGTTGTTTGACCAACGTGTTCAGCCCCTTGCACGAACTCTCTTCGTGAGCTTGACCATCCCTGTTTCGTGGGATTCATTCTCCGACACCAGGGATGAGGTCGATGCGGTGCTCAATGCCGCGTAGAGGAGGTAGTCCCGGTGGCACTTCTTGTGGAAACATGTCTTCAAATTCCTGCAAAAGAGACATCAAAGAAGGAGGAAGGTTTGTGAAGGTGTTAGTCAAATAAACCTCTCCTTTGCATATGAGGACATAGTGTAGGGTGGATGGGTTTTCTCTCAACTCTCGCATTTCTCTTTCGGTGGCAAGCAAAGACATGCTTTGTGGAACTCTCTTGGTATGTGTACTCTCATTTGGCTTTTGGCTCTCACTCACATTTTGGTGGATCTCTCTCTCTCCACTCTTCTCACTAGAAGCCTTGTCTTGTTGTGCTCTTGCTATTGTTTTGGCGTTGTCGGCAATCACTTGACTTGGTGTCATGGGACGGAGGACGAAGTTCTTGTTGTTGCTCTTGAAGCTATAGTAATTTGTCTTTCCATCTTATCATATTGCCATGGACGTCCAAGAAGCAAGTGACACACGGACATTGGTACAACATTACAATCAACGGTGTCTTCATAAGCTCCAATCTTGAAGGACACTTGTACCATGTGTTGGATCTTGACGGATCCAGTCTCACTCGACCATTGCACATGGTATGGGTGTGGATGTTTCTTGAACTTCAAGTTGAGCTTATCACAATGCTCTTTACTAGCCAAGTTGTGGCAACTTGCACCATCGATGATGAGCTTGATAGACTTTCCATTGATTCCCGCCCTTGTTTGGAACAAGTTGCATCTTTGGTCTTCTTCTACTTTGACATTGGTGGTTAATGCCCTTGTCACAACCAATGAAGGGTTGTTATCGCCATCGCAATAGATGTCATTGGATTCTTCTTCAACATTTTTCGTTGCGGTGGCTTGATTCAAAGCATGATACTCATCTTCACTCATCGACTCATATTCTCCCATGTCGTTGACAACCATGACCTTCTTGTTTGTGCACTCAAAGGATTTATGTCCTTGTCCTCCACACTTGAAGCATTGTAATCCTCTTGTGCCGGTGAAAGATCTTTGAGGTGTGTTGCTTGAGGGAGGTGCCTTCTTGAAAGGTTGAGTAGGTTGAGTGGATGGTGTAGGAGCTCTTGGAGGACCTTTCGTGTTTCCTTGAGGAGGGGCTTGTGCGGATGTAGGCGTGGATGATGAAGGCTTGTTAGAGAAGAATGCATTGGCCTTGAGGTATTTGAGCTCTTCAAGCACGTGACGCTCGGCCTTTGTGGCTTGATGGACTAGCTCAACCAAGGTGGCATAGGGTTGGAATTCCACAATCTTCTTGATGGGATAGTTAAGGCCATTCATAAAGCGAGCCATTGATTGCTCTTCCGATTCCTCAATATTGGCTCTCCTCATGGACATTTCCATCTCCTTATAGTACTCATCAATGGATTTCAACCCTTGCTTCAACTCTTGCAACTTCTTGTACAACTCTAATGTAGTGACTTGGCACAAAGCGCTTGTACATCGCTTCCTTCATCTCAACCCAAGTATTGATTGGTTGTTGATGGTTGTCCACACGTGAATCTTGAAGTTGTTCCCACCACAAAAGAGCATAATCTTCGAATTCCATTGATGCTAGGGCCACCATCTTGTTGTTGGCGTATTGTCGGACGCGAAAGATCTTGTCAACCTTGAGTGCCCATGAGAGGTATGCTTCCGGATCACTTGTTCCGTAGAACTTGGGCATATCAAAGCGAAGGTTGTTCAAGTTGTCATCGTCGTCTCGACGGTTTGGAGGGGGAATGCACGTCCACGTCTCCTTCGGTGTAGTCCATCACCAAGATGTTGATTGGACTCCACATCACTTGACTCGTAGTTGTTGTGGTGGTGACGATCATGCGGACGCTCTTGGCGGTGAGGTGGCTCATGGTGAGATTGATGCTCTTCATGTTGTCGAGGCCCATGGTGAGGACGACGGTCGTGGTGTTGGCGAGGCTCATTGTGAGGATGACGGTCTTCATGGTTCCCATGTTCGCGATTGTTGTGGCGCGGCCTTGGAGGATGGCGGTTTCGATGGACTTGATCTCCATAGTCATGCGCACCCGGGACACCATTGTCATTGGCCAAAGGGTCTTGACGATCTTGATGTCGAGGTGGTGGTGGAGTTTGTTCACGGCGTCCACCATTTTGTCGATGTTGTTCTTGATGTCCATTGTCATGGTGCGCTCTAGGTGAAGGTGGGTGTTCCGCTTCATGGCGATGTCGATCATGTGCGTCGCGCCTTGGAATGTCTTGACTAGGTTGTTGCGGTTCTTCATGATGAGGGTCATGACGCGCATGTCGGGAGTGTGTGGACCCTTTACGGTGGGAGCCCGAAGAAGAAGATCGATGGTGCACAAGGTTGTTGATAGCTTCGGTCACGCGCGCCATTGGTCGTTGAAGTTGACTTCTTGAGCTTGAAGACGGCGCTCATAGCGACCAAACCCATCTTGAACAAGATGTTGAAGGTCCGCGAACTCGTTTTGTTTGACATAGCCAATGGCACTTCGAATTCCTCCATGGATATCATCATTTGAGCTTGAGCTTCCGTTCGTACTTCCCCTAAACATGATCTCAAGAACAAGTGAAATGTGTGGTAATGGAGAACCAAAAGAAACTAGATCGTAAGAATATAGTTGCTTGACGAAAGAGAATCCGGTGCTAACACCCCACACACACACTTATGAGGATAGGGAGGTATGAAGTGGCAAAAGACACAAGCAAAACCGGTGAAAAGTATATTGTCCAAAGTAGAGAAAATCCACAATGACCAAATTACCAAAGAAATACCAACCACAAATGATTAAGAAACACACACAAAAGCGAATGATGGGGTTGGGCGACCAAAGGGCGAGCACTCGAAGATATGCAACCTAACGAAGACAACGTGCTCAAATGTCACACCAACACAAGAAGGACGCTAGCTCAATTGCCTTTTGGTGGGCAATGGATTTGCACAAGTGTTCAACACTCACACTCACTTTGGCGGTTTAAGCTTTGTCGCAACCTACAAGAGATGATACTTGGCACTACTCATGTCTTTTCTTTTCTTTTCTCTTCTCTCTTTTTTTTTTTTTTTGACGATGATTCCTTCTTCTTTTGCTAGTGCCAAGATCTTTAACGATACACACTCGCCAATACTTGAGGACAATCACTCAACAAGTGCAATGCCTCGCAATATCAAAGAGCTAGTCCGCTAGGTCAAGGTACGCGAAAGGAAGAAGGGCTCACAACGGATTACGATGTTGGGTAAACGTCGAGTCCTTGGTGTCGATGAAGCGTTGCTGCGGAAGCTTGTCGATGTTGTAGACGTTGATCACACCAGAGAAGGACTAAAACACAAAGAGGAAATGCCAAAACGAAACGAGGAAAAGAAAAAAATTGTTGCAGGGAGGCCGGCCTGGGGGCCGGTTCCGTCGGCAGGTCGGCCGGCCTGGGAGCCGGCCTGGCCAGGCTGCCTGCTGCCCGAATTTCCGCGATTTTTGGCGGAAAAAGCAACGGTAAATCCTCGATTTCGTGGAGAAATTGGCAAAATTAAGGCTTAGAAACGCAAACAAAGGTGGATGGGGTCCTAAGGCAACAGATCTGTGGACCAAAACTACCAAAAACACAACAAATCGACAGATCGGTTTGAATCCATGAAAAGGCTATTTTTGGTGGAAATTTTCGAATTTTTAAAAAACAAAGAAAAAAATTGGGGGTGGAAACACAAATCAATCCGTGTCAACCTGAGCTCTGATACCGTATGATGCGGGTAGGGTCCCGATTTTCACGGATTGAGGGCGGATGAACGAAGAACACGATGAACACGAAGAAAGGGGAAAAGTCAAACACAAGATAACTAGCAAAGCAACATGGACGAAATCAACCGGTAACAAATCCCCAAGGGCAGCCCCCGATTCTCAAACTCCAAGCAACCTTACTCTTAGGATTGTTTTTCTCACCGGTCAATCCCATCGGTCCAATAGCGTCACCCGAAGATGAAGGATTGGCAAGTAATCACAACTATAAGAAGAAACCTTGAATCCACTAGAGGGATCTTCTCAACAAGAGGAGGCCTTGATTCATCTCCAAAGGAGGCAACACCAACATAGGGTGGGAAGGAGCAAAGCTCAACTCAAGTCTAATCTCAGTCTAACCCTAGAATGGAAGAGGGGAAGTGCTATTTATAACCGTAGTACAAAAGGGGTGCAGGACACGAGTGGCCGGCCCGCGAGCCGGCCTGGCCGGGCTGTGGGACGGCCTCTCTGGCTGACCGGCCTGGGAGCCGGCCTAGGCCGGCTGGGGGGGCGGCTGCTTCGGCAGGGAGCCCGGCCTGGGAGTCGGCCTGGCCGGGCTGGGGGCCGGCCTCTCTGGCTGCGCCTCCTTCTTCGCCTTCTCCTTGACCATCTTCTTGGGTCTTCTCTTGGCCATCTTCTCCATCATCTTGGACCTTCTCTTGCTCATCTTCTCCACTCCATTGTAGGTCATCATCAAGGTGATTCCTGAGTATGCACAAGGTACCGGCATGAAGTAGCAAACCATTCAAAGGAGTGTCGAAATCACACATAGAGAGGAGTGAGGTCACCTTTTCATGAAGGGCTTTGACTCTTGATCTTGTCATGGGACCATTAGGTGTTGACGTTGTAGGTGTACTAGGTTGGGCTACATCACTTATGGTGAAAAATAAATAAATAAATAGATGATGGCAGCAACTCTCTCGGTTAATAAGGTAAGAAAGTTGTACACAAATTCAAAGGTCGGCAAATTCTAATCAGCTGAAGGTACGCTTTTGGCTCGGCACCATTCCTCTATCTACTTTGTCGTGCTCCTCTGCCTTCAGGCAATGAGAAACGCTGACATCTTTCTCATGCTTTCTTTCTCTTAGGATGACTCCAACGGGGCGACGCAAACGGACGCGTGTTTGGTCCGCGTTTTGTCCGTTTGCGTCGGGGAACGGACGCGCGTCCGGCCCATGTCCGCCCCTTTCCGGCCACTGGACCCAACGGGCCGACGCATTGAGTTCGCCCGGCCAGGGTTTTTGATCATTTTGATCATTTTCGGCCAGGGTTTTTGATCGATCACATTGCAAGCAAAATAATACATTATAACAAAACATATAGCAATCCAAATACTACAATCCAAATAATACAATCCAAGAGTCGGGTCATGTCCGCGGCATTGGGCTCCCTCAAGTACTCCTGGCCGAACACCTGCACCACGGCCCTGCAAAACTTGTACATTGCTTCTAGGCACGTGGACTCACTCATCCGCACGTACTCGTCCACAAAATCACCGGCAATTCCATATGCAAGCATGCGAACGGCGGCGGTGCACTTCTGGTACGACGAGAAGCCGAGGGTACCACATGCATCGGGCTTGCATATGAAATAGTCATCAAAATGCATCACCCCCAACCGGATACGGTTGAACAAAGATCTCCTCATCCGGAAACGGCGCCGGAAAACCTTGGGAGGATACGTGGGTTTATGGGGACGAAAGTAGTCCCCATACAGCTGGATTTGGCCAACTCTCCGGTTCCGGTCCAGAGCAGGAGAACGGCCCGGCAACGACCCTCGGAACACCGGCCGCATCCTCTCTATGTACTCGTTGACGATGAGGGTGGCAACCAGGCCGTCACTCTCATCGTCGGAGGAATCGTCCGATGATGACGGGTTGTACAGGATGTAGTTCCTGTAGTACCACTCATCCGAGCTATCCACGGCCAAGTTCGTACCTGAGTTCTTGCCGGGGCGAACGGCCAAACACCTTGTGGGCGGCGTGTGTGTCGCGGGCGCTGCGAGAGAGATGGCCGCAAGATTCACCGGCCGTCGCGGGAGGAAGCTGCTCCGGTGGCGGCGAGGAAGAGGAGCAGCAGACGGCGTCCCCGGAATGGCCAGCAGTGCCAAATCGAGTGAGCGACGGCGCGGTGGCGGCGAGAGAGAGAGGAGGAGGTTGGGGTGGGGAATGGTCTGATTTGCGGGCCAGGGGCGGACTAGGGCAGGACACAAAAGCGCTCCGCTCGCGTCCGCGGCCGACGCATCGGTGGCCCAAATTTGGGCCAAGAATGGGTCGCGGCGGACCAACAAACGGACCGCGGTCCGTTTGCGTCGCCCCGTTGGGCCGTGTTTTTGGCCTCCACGGACAGGAACGGAGGCACACGGACTCGATGCGTCGCCCCGTTGGAGTCATCCTTAGACAACCATCATGCACCCATCTAGCTGTCTTTATGGGTGTCTTCATCTCCACCCCACTCAATGATATAAAAACGCCATCGACATTCCTCCACTTGTCCAATGTTGAGAATTTAGAACTTGATTTACACTGCATAAACGAAATTGGTTAAGGCTGCCTACAGTCAAGCAAAGAAGATAACAGAAATATTGCACAGTCAAACTCCCAGCTTCTTTAACACTACCCAAACAGGTCAGCACATTTCTTTATCGTTTGTAACAATTGTTGACATTATGTAGCGATGTTCACAGTTAACATGAACATTGGAAGGTGAACCATTTAAATAAATGCATAATGATAGAGAAAATATACATTTATCTATATCTCACAAGTCAATTCATTACTGTGACATTGCCTGATCGTTAATAACAAGAAAATATCCAAATATCTGTAGCTGTTTGTATGCTTATACACACACCAAGCCAAATTCATCTCCTCACCTGACAGTTTGTAGTCCTCACTGAATATTATTGTGCAAGATGATGAGATTAACTGACAGGACCACCATGGATTCTAGCATTTTGCCTCTGCTCTAAATCAAAAGAGCAAACAGTAGGTTGGGCAAACAAACTGCTACAACGAGATAATACAGGGAGATTGATATTTCACACATATCACCGTGAATCTAACAAGCAAGAGATAATTCAGCGTGATAACTCGAGATACTGGGTTTGCACGTACGGGGTGGGCAGTATGGGGTATCCACAGCCGCTTTCGCAACTTCCCGGCGAGCCAAGCTGTGGAGAGGCACCCCCAAGCTGTACTGCAATAAGAGGTCAGTATATGTGCAGGAACAAATTTACAATACAGTGAGTGATGTAGTACCTTCCAGTCTTGATAGAACATCTGACTTATATCTTTTGAAATTACAATCCAAAATATAGTGATGTGGTAATCTCCATTCCTGCAATAACATATGAATTAGCTCTTTCCAAGTTACAGTCACCTTTTGTGAATTTATGAGTTACAGTGATATTTGGGCACAATATCTATTCATTTTAGATATATATAGTGATAGAATCATAAAAGAAAAAGGCTTACCTGCCTCTACAAATTTTGAAGGGATGATACAGATCCTTGCTCCTTTTTTCTTTTCCTTCCTCCCCTTCTAATCATGCTCCCTTTTCCTGCCCGTAGTTATTTCAGACTCACTGATCGAGTCTGCACCCAAATACTGAAACAAACACACACTACAAAATGATGTACAAGTTAAGAACAGGAACCTCTAGTGAATAAACCCATCCATCATCCAGCGAGCATTTCATGTCTGACACCACCATCAACAAGCAACACTCTGCAGTTCTAGCATAAAAGGAACATTCATACAGGATCTAAGACGCCACAGTTTGCAGTTCCAGCAATACTTTCATCACAACAAAACAAACTTAGAGACCAACATCCTTGCACCACCGAGAAATTTGACATTCTACCATACACCAAAATACCTTCCTACACTAGCAAGCCAGCCACAATTTGCAATTCCAGCATTGCTCTCATCACAATACGGTTGAGGTAAGCTCATCATGCATCGACCAGGTCCATGAGAGCCTTGGTCACCTCCTTGACCAGATCACCGCGGCGCATCTCCACCCTCATCTGCACCACCCTCTGCTTCTTGATCTTGTCGTCCATGGCGCGCGCCTTGTCGCCGTCCATCTTCCCGAACTCCCTCTTGCACATGCCCGGGCGTGCCGCCTCCAGCTCCTTCACCTCCTTTGCCAGGTAAGGGTACAGCTCACACATCTCCTCGAACCCCTTTTGCTGATGGCAATTGTTCGTGGCAGCTGCGGTGGTTTTGTCGCCGTCCCACACAATCTTGGAGAGGTCCAAGATCCGGCGGTCGTGCTCCTTGCTCGGGACCTCGCCCCTGTTGCTGAGTGTTTGGTACCGACGCTTCAGGGTTCCGAGCTTGATCTGGAGCTCCTTGCTGCCGTAGGCAGTGTTGTCGAGCTTCCCGGCAAGGACGCCGACGAGAGCGTCAGGCTGCGGGAATGTTCCGCCGTGCTGCTTCTGGTGAGCGGCGACGGCCTCGAGAATACGGACCTCGTCGTCCATGGACCAGATGCGGAAGCCTGGCTTCTTGGCCTCCTTCGCTGCAGCTACCGAGGCAGAGGGCTTCAGGGCAGACACCTCCTTCGTTGGAGCAGGAGGCGGCGGCGGCGGCGCCTCCTCGCCGGAGGTGTCGGAGTCCTCACCCTTTTCCGGCTGCGGAGGCTGCTTCTTCGGAGCGGAGGGAGGGGCCGGGAGGGTGGGGCCCTCATCTTCCTCCTCCTCCTCCTCGTCGTCGTCGCTGCCGGAAGTGTCGGAGTGCTCTTCTTTTTGCGGCGGCGGAGGCTGGTTCTTGGGTGCCGCGCGGGCGGGCTGATCCTCCTCCTCCCCCTCGTAGTCGTCGTCGTCTTCTTCAGACGACTCCGACTCGCCGCCCTTGTGCTGCGGCGCGGGCGTGTTCTTGACGGCGGGGATAGAGGCCTCGGCGATGGCCTCTTGGTCCTCCGACTCGTCGGAAGAGCGGGACTGGGTCTCATCAGAGGATTCAGCCGGTGGAAGCGGCGGGGCCGCCTTACTGGCGGCACGCTTCGGGACCGCCTTCCTGGCGGCGCTCTTCGGTGTCATCGCCGGACGCTAGGGTTGAGTGCTGGGGAGACAGAGGTGGAGAAGATGGTGGGCGTGGAGTGTGGACGGCGGTGGCTGTCTCGGTCTCGGGTCTTTATTTAGAGCGCAGAAGAGAGGCGCTAGGATCGTTTTCTGGGGCAATTCCCGGTCGTCGCCGCTTTTTCCCGTAATTTCCGTGGCGTCCGCTCCTACGCATGCCCGCTATTTCCCCAGCAAATCTCACAGACGTGTACCACCGGTTTAGGTGGACGCCTAACTTTTGAAACAGTAGGCTCGAGTAGAGCGACGCTTAACTTTTCAGCGTTGGGGAGACGGAACGCTAATGGTACCCGCAAATTTGTCCGGCTGCTCACAAATTTATTAATTTAGTATTGTTGGACACTTTTCCCGGTGAAATCTAGATTGCACAGCCACCCAAAGGGCACCCTATTCATTTTTGTTAATATGAATTTCAATCTAAAACATAGGAAAAATGAATGCATAGTCCAATAATAGTTTAAACATAGGAAAAATATAGTTATTACAACCATTGAAATTCAAATTCATATTCGATAAGCTTCGGTGCTCAAGCTGGGAGCAACAGGCTGCTGTGTTCGGCACGCCCACAAGTGCGCAACTAGATCACTCTGCAGTTGATAATGAGTTGTTTCATCTCGAATCTCAAAATGAGTAGCGAGAAATTCAAAAAATCCGGCCGGTACGCCTGGATGTGGCTCGGTAAGGGCCACTGGAACTTATACGGCTCATTCATGACCAAGTTGGCATCACACTCACCGTCGATGATCATGTTGTGCATGATGACACAAGCATTCATGATCTTACACATTGTCTCTATGGACCAAGATAGATAAGTGTAACCAACAATCACACACCGGGTTTACAGACACCAAATGCTCGCTCCACATCTTTGTGGACCTCTTTTGGTTGCCCGTGAAGTGAGAGTTTGCCTCACCAACCGAGCTGCGAATTGTCTTAACAAATGTCGGCCAACGAGGATAGATGACATCCACGAGGTAGAATCCCTTCATACTCATCGTCCTTGATCACATACTTGCACTCGGGAGTTTCGCCAGCGACAAGTCTCGCAAACACCGGAGAGCGTTGCAGCACGTTGATATCATTATAAGAACCGTCCCTGCCAAAAAAAAGCGTGCCAAATCCATGTGTCATAATCTGATTCGAGCAAAACACTGCCCGCTCCAACATGTCCTCCCGTGTACATCCCCTGCCAAACGAATGGGCAATTCTTCCATCTTAAGTGCATGCAATCGATGTTCCCAAGCATCCTAGGAATTCCTCTTGCTTCACCTTGTGCCATGAGCCGAGTCGTGTCTTCTGCATTTGTTTCTCTCAGATACTTTGCTCTGAACATTGTATTCACCGCCTTGCAAAACCTGTAGGTGGCTTCAACGATTATGGATTCGGACATACGGAGGTAGTCGTCCAACGAATCTGTGGATATTCCATATGCAACACACTGTATAGCAGTAGTACATTTATGAACGGATGAGAACCCAAGAAGACAAGTGCAATCTTTCTTAGCTCAAAGTAGTCATCGTAGTCTCGGACACAATGCACAATGTTTATAAACACTTTCCTCTGCATCCTAAAGCGCCGGCAAAAGTAATAAAATAGTCATTGTAAATCAGCACATGACCAGTTGTTCTGGACCGGTTTTTGGTGGTCGCCTTCCCTTTCATTGGCCCTCCGCGTTAGGGAGGCGCCTCCAGCACAGTGACACGTCTCAAACGAATCTATAATTTTTGATGTTCCATGCTTGTTTTTTAACAAATGCTACATGTTTTATTTAAATTATATATCATTTTTATGCATTTTCTGGGACTAACATATTAACGAGATGCCAAAGTGTCAGTTCCTGTTTTCTGCTGTCTTTTTGTTTCAGAAAAGCTAGTTGGGAAATATTCTCAAAATTGGACGAAAATTGACGGAGCCCAGTTTTTCACCGACACGAAGACAAAGTCCAAAGGGTAGCTGAGGTGGCGCACCAGGGGGCCCAGACGCCACCCGGCGTGGCAGAAGGTGGGGCCGCACCGGGGGGTCGTTTGGCGCTGATACGTCTCAAATGTATCTATAATTTTTTATTGTTCCATGCTTGTTATATAACATTGACACATGTTTTTACAATGTTTTTATATCATTTTGGCATGTTTTATGGAACTAACCTATTAACAAGATGCCTAGTGTCAGTTCCTGTTTTATGCTGTCTTTTTGTTTCGGAAAAATTAGTCGGTGAAGTTTCTCTGAATCGCCTAAAAATTTACGGGAAATATTTTTACATGGAAACGAAGACGGAGCCAGGAGAGGAGCTGCAGGGGGGCCCCACAGCCCCCAGACGCCACGCAGGCGCGGTCAAAGGGTTGACCGCACCTGGGCCCACCTGGCGCCCTCGGGCGTCTCCCCTAGTTGCCCTTTCGCCTATAAATTGCCTTCGTCCCGAAAACCCTCGATACCCGATCATATTTTCCAGAAAAGTTCTGAGGCCGCCGCCGTCGCCAACCCTAGATCGGGAGGATCCTGAAGCTCTTCTCAGCACCCTGCCAGAGGGGGAGATCGTCACCGGAGGCATCTACACCACCATGACTGCCTCCGGAGTGATGCGTGAGTAGTCCGCCACGGGACTACGGGTCCATGGCAGTAGCTAGATGGTTGTCTCTTCTCCTTTGTGCTCTGTTGTTTAGATCTTATGAGCTAACTACATGATTAAGATCATCTTTATGTAATGCTACATGTTGTGTTTGCGGGGATCCGATGAATTATGGAGTCATGACATTATTGTTCAGATTGTTTATTCATATGTTTTATTTATGATCTTGAATGCTCTCCGATGCTTGTGGATGCTTTGGCCGAAGTAATTGCTTGTATCTTAGAGAGGGTATTATGCTAGATAGTGGGTTCATGCCTCTCTTGTTTGAGCTCGAGTTGACATAAACGATTAAGACTTGAGATGTGTTGTTGCTAATAGGGATAAAACAACGGTGTTTACTGCTTTATATTGTTTACATTGCTTACATTACGCACCATGCTTATTGCAATTATCTGTTGCTTGCAACTTAATACTTTCGGGTGATAGGCTGGATAACGATCCCGGGGTGGATTATTAGTCATAGATGCAGTTGGATAACGGTCAATGTATATTGTCGTAATGCCCATATTAAATGAAACGGTGAACTTTGTGTCATGATAGTATTGTGTTGCGCCCATACGTTTAATCCTTTGTGTTCAGCAAGCCGGAGAGATTGACAACCTCTCTGTTTCATTGGGACAAAGTATTTTGTTTGTTTCCACCATACGTTTAATCTTTTGTCTTCAGCAAGCCGGACAGATTGACAACCTCTCTGTTTCGTTGTCCCCAAGGTACGTGCACAAAGTAGGATTTGCATTTCAATATGGTGTGCACAACATGGAATCCTCACTCCCTCCTAGACACTTTGAACACAAGTAAGTGCAAGAAAACATAGATGAAAAGAAGCAAAGTAACTTGCAACAAAACAATGTTGAGCATTGAGAACAAAAGGAGACAAATAAAGACTTGCTCAACCGAAAAAGATGGGTGTGCCATGGAGAGACATTTTAGGAGACTAATGCAAAGATGAGCATAGCATCGTCATAGTCTTTCAATATAAGTGGCACATAGTGCATATCATGTCTTTCCCATAAACACAACCCAAATAAGATGTAGCAAATAGGTCCACAAGCTTATTAAGATGCAAAAGAAATACCAAGTGAAAAACAAAGCTTGTACCTTTTAGAAATCATCAAAGAATCAAAAGTAATAAAAGGATGGTCACTAAAGGATTGGAATACCAATTAAAGATGTAACTATTCTAATGTGTATAAGTTTCTAAGTAGACACTAATCATGAAGATATAAGTCGACAAAGAAACATGCACACATGAAAATAGGTAGTAAGTTAAGGAACATGATATCCAAGAGGAAGTCATAAATATACCAATATGATCTTTGCTTAAAAGCATAGCACATAGCTCAAATGTATCTTAAAGGGATATAGATGAACTTCCAACACATACTCATCATAGCATCAAATATATCCGCAAAGGAAAAAGTAATTGATGGGATGCTCCGAGAAAGATAGCAAGCATCACAAAAGGTAAATGATTTTGAAAATTCATCAATATTGCACATGCGAGACATTGAGTAAAAATGCTAGATTAACATATTTGGGATCGGCGGATCATAGAAATGATTATATATATTCCCCTTGATATGTAATCATCCCGGCTTGCTCACATTTGCAATAAAGATGTTTTGAAAAGAAGTTTGCGAGAACCACATCAAATGCAACTAAATAGATTCAAGCCAAGAAATGACCTACACAAGGTTGAAAGCTAGAAATGTATGCATGTGGTAGATACTCATTACCGAGATAGCATTGGTGAAGTAGAAGACAAGAGTTCACGATCATCCAAGCTTGGCTCCAATAAGCATGTGGTGACAACACCTTCCTTCAAAATGAGACAAGCTTCCAATGCAACTCCAATGTACCTAAAACAAATTCAAATACAAAATGGTATCCAAACTCATTGGGTCCAAAGTAGTTAGAGCAACTACAATATATAGGACAAACTCCATATAAATATGTGTATATTGATATGAAATTGAACTTCATGCACATATTAGCCATTTAGGATTTGATGGAGTTTATCCTATATATTGGATCAACGAAAGTAAGCATGCCATAGGATATACATATAGTAAATATGCATGCACAAGACTTTCAAAAACCAAATGAGATACAATTTAGACAAAACACCAATTAAACCAAGAAAGCACACACAAGTGTGACAAGAAAAAGAATTGTCCAAATTATATCAAAGACCAAAATCAACACATGATTGAAGATACCACTTTTGAGAAGATACCAAATGAAAGTAATATACCAAATGATGAAAATACCATCAAGGAATAAACCAAACCCTCTACACTTTTCATGATGGCACAAAGTACCAAGACGAGAAATGTTTGTCTTCCAAAGAGACACGTCATCGGGATCAAATACCAATTGAAGACAAATGTTCAAACGCATATAGGATTGCTCCCCCAAGATTTGTAAATTATTTATGATCTTGCATTTGAATACAAAATGCACACAAATGGGATCATCACTCTCCATACATATTATTCAAACACTAGTCATGTTCAAGGAAAGCAATAAGATACAAAACCGATTTAAAGAATGATGTTCTACTCAATGTAGGATTGCTTCTCCAAGAATTGTGCATCATTTAGAGTAAGAGTTTGAACATAAATGCACAAGAATGAGATCATTGCTTTTCCTAACTCAAGAAAGCACAAAACAAATTTTGAGTAGAGCAACAAGGATCCAAAAGATACAAGGAGGACAAGAGGAGTTAGATCAAAACAAATCCTTGGCAATAAAATAAGGCAATTCAAAGCAAGAGCTAAAATGAAGATGGTCTACAAATTCCACCACAATTATGAGTATCACTTGTCATGGAGAAGGAGTATATAGACATATTTCTCGGTGGTATAAAGGAATTATATCCAAGACCAACTTCACAACAAATACGCATATGGCAAAGGATAGGAAATAAAGGCCAAAGCTTAGATATGAAGATAGATGTTCTTGATAGCTTCAAAAATTCATGCGATAATGCAAAGCAACTACAAAGAGTAGCTTGAAGCAAACAGTTTCCCAAGAAGATATATGCGAGGATATTTGGGGAAAGTCATACCAAGAACGTCCATCACAAACAAGATCCAAACAAGTGAGTAAATAAAATTATTTTAGCAAGAAGGGAACTTGTTTGAGAAACATGCCACATAGGAACAAGATTATTTACAAAATCAATTCTAGGTGGCAAAACCTCACATGTTCACATTTTCTAGGCTTGTAATATGCACAAAGCTTATTACTCCCCCATAATGTGATAATCCAAATTTTCTTAACAAGAGACAAATAAAACCAATTAGAGATAATTAATGGACATTATAGAATTTGACTTTCTCATGAGAATGACATACCACATAGAGAATAGATAATATTGATATATCATCACTAAGTGGTATTCCTCATGTACACACATTTTTAGGATTGTGAAGTGCACGAAGCACATCACTCCCCCAAAATGGGATAGTCCATTAATATTTCAAAAAGAGAGCCAACAAGATAAGTTATCAAATAAAAGCAAAAAGCTCAAAACAAGTAAATGGTGTGCAAACCAATATACACATACTTGATTTCTCAAGATAAGTAAGTAGAGAGCACAACACATACAAACACTAGCAAGATACAAAAACCAAACACATGCAAGGGAGCAAGCAACTTTCAATGTATATATGATATAAGCACAAGTTACCGCAATGAGGAACATTGGATAAAAGATAGAAAAATATAACCCAAATGACTTGGCTTGAGAGAATATAATTGATGAAGATCCCTTAATTCTTCATGATGTAGCCAAGTCTCCAATGCCCTCACCCAACACCTATTGATCAAGTTTTAGCTTGTTGGTCCCCAACCAAGTTGGGTCCTAAGAGGTTGGCCACAATAATTTTGGTAACCCAAATAGTTCTTTTCTTGACACCACTTTGAGTACCAACATATTTGGCAAACACATTGCCAATCATATCCTTCCGAAGAGAATAACATTATCAATTATAATGGGGTTGGATAAGGTACCATTAGTGCATGAAGAAGCAAAGTGGCCCTTCTCATGGCATATGTAGCAACATTTGCTTCCTCCTTTCTTCTTAGTTGAAATCTCGACTTGAGGAGGAATAGCTTGATTCTTCTTGGGAAGTGGTCGTTCTTCAACATGAGGAACTTGAGTTTGAGGTTGAGGCCTCTTCCCTTGTTGCTTCTCACTAAGAGACTTCTTCTTCAAAGGGCAAGATCTAACATGGTGCCCTTCAACTTTGCACTTGAAGCAAACAATCTTGGCCAAATTATTGACATGTTCTTGGCCCTTGTTCTTCTTGATATACTTGGACTTGTTCTTGTTATTGGAGTTGAATCCAAATCCACTCTTGTCATTTGGTCGTCTTTGCACACTCAACATATTGTCAAGTGTGGACATCCCAACATGACGCTTTTCCAAGTCTTTCTTCAAAGATGTGACTTGGGCCTTGAGCTCTTTTAATTCCTCTACATGGTTAGTATCAACAAAAACACTAGAGGAAGTAGATGCTTCATTGTTAGAGCAACAAGGCATGAAAATTAATTCATCACAAGATGTAGCAATATTGTGAGTGGATGAATCACAAGGACTAGCATATGACAATAAAGCATTTAGAGTAGAAGTAGTGCCATTGTCCACATGAGGCTCACAAGATGTTACCTTTGTAGTGATAGCATCATGAGCTAACTTTAGCTTCGCATGGGATGCTAGAAGATCCTCATTAGATCTAGAGAGCTTTTCATGACTTTCTTCCAATTTCCCATACTTGCTAGTTAGCAACTCAAGTTGAGCCCTTAGCTCAACATTCTCCTTCAAAATAGATGCTTCACGAGAAGTGGAGTTAATAGCACAAGCATCATTAACATTAGAAATGGAAGAAGACAACTTGGCAAGCTCATCATTCTTAGATAGTTAAGTTTGGAGTTAATCATGAGACTTGATAAGGAGAGAGTGTTCACTTTCTAAAGCCTTGTGAGCTTTGTCAAGTCTCTCTATGTGCTCAATTAGTCTTGCATTGCCAACACCAAATTCAACTTTTTCCTTTTTAAGCACTTTATATTTAGAAATAGCATGATCTCTTTCCTTAATGATTTTAGCAATAATAAGATTATTTGTTTCATCAAGAGATTCAATTTTCTCCTCAAGAGACACTCGAAACTCTTGCTCTTCCTCAAGAGTGACGGTGAAAGAAGCAATTTCATTAGCATATTCTCTTTCAAGTCTCCCCTTTTCTTCAATGACTTCACAACTCTTAATAGCATAAGTCAAAATTTCACATAAAGGGGAGATAGTTTTACTACCTTGAGGGAGAGCACAAAATACCATCTCACCTTTCTCTTTTAAGGAGTCAGCACCATTATATTTTAAACCATAATAATCCTCATCCTCATCATCACAAGATGTAGAGGGTTCCAAAGGTGGAGATACCTTTGAATCCCTAGCCATAAGGCAAATGTGAGAAATGGACGATGATGATGAAGAATTACTTGAAGCACCATTGAGGCCCATGTCTTGTTCCAACAAATGTTGGGTTTCCTCTACATAGTTAGTCACATAAGTAATAGAGGATATGGAAGCATTGGTTTCATGGCAACAAGATATAGGAAGCATATTATCATGAGATTTAGCTAAGCAACTATTACATGATATGTAAGGACTAGTAACACTAGCATGTAAGACATTTGGAGTGCTAGAAGTGTTTAAATCCAAAGATAGAACATTGCAATGAGATAGAGATGAAGTATAGTCAATAGTAGATTCACCATCAACAATGCAATTTCTATCACCACTCACCATTTCATTACCTTGTGACAAATCACATGTTGGTGAAGTGGAAGAAGTTGTGAACTCATCATAGCCGGAGGTGGAGGGAGAACAATCATCCTCAATAAAGTTGGACACTTCATATTTATCTTGAATTTTGGTCCACAACTCATGTGGATTCCGAAAAGGCATGATTGATGTAAGAACTACATCGCTCAAAACACAAATAAGACCATTAGATACTAGAGTATCGAGATAAGAGTTTTCCTCATCCTCTATAGATAACTCTTGGGAATCCATTGGAGGAGAAAAACCCATATCTACAATACTCTTTATATAATTTGGACCCATGGTCCTAAAAAGATTAAGCATGCGAATTTTCCAAACATCATAATTTGTGCCATCGAATACAAAAGTGGGATCATGCACTAAATCTCTAAACCACATCTTTACTCTCTAGGCGGTAAAGCCCAAAAAGAGAGCCCAGACTCTGACACCAATTTAAAGGACAAGGATGTCGCCTAGAGGGGGGTGAATAGGCGATTAAAACTTTTCCGGTTTAGGCTTTATAAATGCGGAATAAAACTAGGTGTTTTAATTTAACAAGCATACAACCTAAATATACTAGGCTCACATATGTGTACTAACAACTTATGCTAAGCAAGACAAGCAACAAGTTGATAGCAAGATAAAAGACTTCAAGCACGAAGGCTATCACAAAGTAAAGTGCATAAGTAAAGAGCTCGGGTATAGAAATAACCGAGGCACGCGGAGACGATGATGTATTTTTTGAAGCGATGATGTATTCCCGAGTTCCTCCTTTTTAGGGGAGTACGTCTCGTTGGAGGGGTGTGAGTTTCAAACTTAAACGCCACAAAAGGCCTCACCCTATTCTCCGATGAACCTTGCCCAAAGGCTCGGTTCACCTTCCACTATCGAAATCTTTCAAGGCGGAATCCAGAGCCTTTACAACAATCTTGAGGCACAACCCACAAAAGGATTGGGAGCTCCCAAGTGACCACAAAAGGTCTCAACCACCACAAAAGGCGTCTAGGGTCCAAAGACCCAAGAGTAACAAGATCACAAACTTTCAACTTCCACGAATCCTCGTGGAGAGCACAAACCGATGCATAATGCAATGGCAAGAGCACAAGTGCTCAAATCCTTCACTCTCAAATCCCACCAAAAGCAACTAATGCTTATGGGGGGAGAAGAGAGGAAGAACAAATAAGAACTCAACAAATGGAATTCCAAGATCTAGATCAAGAGACTTCCCCTCACTTAGAGGAGAGATTGATTAGTGGAATTGTAGATCTAGATCTCCTCTCTCTTTTCCCTCAATAAGTAGCAAGAATCATTGGAGGGATTGAGAGATAGTAAGCTTTTGAAGGTCAACAATGGAGGTCAAAACTTGCAAGAAAGGTTGGGGAACCATTGGGGAAGAAGAGCCCTTAAATAGGTCACCCAAAAATCCAACCGTTAGGTGCAGAAACGCGCAGGGGCGGTACTACCGCTGCAAACGGCGGTACTACCGCCCCCCGGGGAACCCAGGAAGTCAAACATGCTGAAAACAGGCCCCAGATAGCGGTAATACCTCCCCGGGCAGCGGTACTACCGCTCCTAGTACCGCCAAAACGGCCTTCGGACGCGATGAGCGGTACTGCGGGTGGTACTAGGGGCGGTACTACCGCCGGGAAAAAGACTGCACACAACGCGTACGAAAACTTCAATAACTTTTGCATCCGGACTCCGTTTTCGATGATCTTGGGCTTGTTGGAATCGCAACGAAGAGATTTACAAGATTATGCAGAGAAACATCATAGTTCAACAAGGGAGGATAAAACCAAATGGGGAAAGGTAAGACCTCTCGATAAAAGAACAACCGGTCAAACCTCCAATATCAAAAATGCAATAAGTTTTTCATACAAAATCCATTTTTGATGAACTAGATCTTGGTATGGAGATGAACACAAGATCTAAATCCTCACATGGATAAAAGCCAAATAACAACCAAGAAAGATGATATGCCAAGTATTCAAAGGTTTGATCTCTCCACAAAGATGCGATCAAGTTACTCACTTGAGAGCCCCTCTTGATAGTACACCGTCTATCCTATAACCCAGTCTCCCACTAACACCATGAGACCGGTAAAATAGAAACCCTATCAAGATCATATCTTTGCCTTGCACATTCCACTTGAGCTAGATGATGACGATCTTGACTCCCTCAAGTTGAAACACCATTCTTGATTGTGCTTGCTAGCACATGCTTGATGAATACTTCTCTAAATACTCCCCCATACTCCATTATGGGAGAGCCTTGCTAAGCTCTATCTTCATGTATCCACTTGCACTTCATCTTCTTCTCTTGATATATATGATGGATTGGAGGTAAACATGAATGTTCACTCAATCTTCTTTTCTAAGCCACACTTGCAATGAGCTCAACTCTAGATGACCATTTGTGTGGATCAACCTTGAATATTATTTTGGTCATCACTTTATCTTCTAGAGTCCAACACATGAACTCCAATCTTTTCCCATGGACAAGATCTATAAGGATATCTCAATGAAAACATTAGTCCATAGAGATTGTCATTAATTACAAAAACCACACATGAGGGCAAATGCACTTTCACTAGGAAGGTCCAGCTTGTCCGCCACAGCTCCGATCCTTTCCAGCACACGATATGGACCGAAGAACTTGAAAGCTAGTTTGGGGCACGGCCTGTTCGTCAGAGAAGATTGTGCATAAGGCTGTAATTTCAGAAGAACCTGTTCTCCAACTTGGTAATTCTTCTCGATGCGATGCTTGTCCGCCTGCATTTTCATTTTGTTTTGTGCTGCATGTAAATGCAGTTTGAGTCGGTCCAGGTGAGCTTGCCTGTCTTGAAGAAATATGACTGCATCACTGTCAGTTGAATCGGCTGCCAGAGGCATGGTTGCTAGATTTGGTTCGGCGCCATATACTGCTTTGAATGGTGAACAACCAATGGCTGAGTGAAAGGTAGAATTGTACCACAGGGCAAGTGGCAGCCATTTCTTCCATTTCTTAGGGTCCTCATGCACTGCACATCGAAGATACATTTCAAGACATTGATTTACGCGCTCCGTCTGGCCGTCAGTCTGCGGAGGGTAAGCAGTGGAGAAATGGAGCTTGGTGCCTAGGCTCTTGAACAATCTTTCCACAGTTGGCTTGAGAAGATCTTATCACGGTCAGACACTATGGCCACCGGTAAGCTGTGCAGTTTTACCACAGAGTCCATGAATGCCTCTACTACAGTTGTTGCCGTAAACGGGTGCTTGAGTGGTATGAAATGGGCGTATTTGGATAACCGATCCACCACGACCATAATGACATTGGCACCATGAGAGGAAGGTAAACCTTCAATAAAATCCATGAATAACTCCTGCCAAGTGCCTTTGGGAATGGACAGAGGCTGCAACAGGCCTGCAGGGTTGTGATGAGTGTGTTTGGACTGTTGGCAAATACTGCACTGCTTCACAAACTCTTCGACAGCAAGTTTAAGTCCAGGCCACACAAATAACTTCTTCAACTTCAAATATGTCGGTTAGATTCCGGAATGTCCCCCAATGGCACTAGAGTGAAATGCATTTATTAGCTTTGGTTGCACCGTTGAGTTGTTCCCAATCCAAATTCGGCCGTTGTATCTGATAATTCCATTGCACAGCTCATATCCATGCTCATCTGGACTAACTAGAGCAAGTTGTTGCAGTTTATGCTGTGCTTCATTATCAGTTGCATAAGTGTTTAACACCTCCTGTATCCAAGCTGGCTGTGCTACAGACATAGCATTTAAATCCAGGACATGTGCTACCCTGGACAATGAAACAGCCGCTGTGTTCTCACTGCCCTTCTTGTATACAATTTTAAACTGAAGTCCCATAAGTCTTGTCATAGCCTTCTTCTGCAATGGTGAATGCAAGATTTGATCATCTAAGAATGTTAGACTTTGATGATCCGTTTTGATGAAGAACTCCCCTCTTTGCAGATAAGGTCTCCATCGTTCCACCGCAATGATTAATGCCAGAAACTCTTTCTCGTATATTGGCAGGGATTTGTGATATACGCTAAGTGCTTTGCTCAGGAATGCAATTTGTCGGCCTTCCTGCATCAGAACCGCTCCAACTCCTGTGTCACATGCGTCAGTCTCCAGGATGAAAGGTTTGGTGAAATCCGGCAATTTCAAGACTGGAGTAGAAGCCATAGCTTTCTTCAGAAGTATAAATGCTTCCTCAGCTTCAGGAGACCACAAAAAACTCTTCTTCTTCAGTAAGTTTGTCAATGGTTTTGCAATAATGCCATAGTACTGCACAAATTTTCTATAGTACCCTGTAAATCCAAGTATGCCTCGCAATTCTGTTAATGAAGTTGGTCTAGGCCATACCACCATGGCAGCAGTTTTGCTAGGGTCTGTTGCAACTCCTTCGCGAGATACAATATGTCCCAGGTACTCCAACTCTGTTTTAGCAGAAGAACACTTAGTTGGTTTAACAAACAACTCATTATGAGCCTGTAGTTGAAGAACTTGTCGCAGGTGATCAGCATGTTCCTCTAGAGATGCACTGTACACCAGAATGTCGTCCATGAATACGAGAGAAAATTTGCGCAAACATGGTTTAAGTACTTCATTCATCACACACTGAAAAGTTGCCGGAGCGTTTGACAGCCCAAACGGCATGACCCTGAACTGATTGTGCCCTTGGTGTGTTTTAAACGTTGTTTTCTCTTCATCTTATGGGCGCATCCTTATCTGATGATACCCTGCCCGCAGGTCTAACTTAGAGAAATACTGAGCTCCAGACAATTCATCTAACAACTCATCAATCACCGGCATAGGAAAAGTGTTCCTTATAGTCAGTTCATTCAACCTGCGATAATCGATGCAAAATCGCCAGGATCCGTCTTTCTTGAGCACCAACAGGACCGGAGAAGCAAATGGGCTCATCGAATGGACAATGACTCCTGCATCAAGCATAAAATATAAAGGGCGGACATCGCCACGCCCTCTCCTTCGGTCCACGTCGCGCCTTTTATTCTGGCCGTCCGATCAACGTGACGGACGGCCAGGATCGAGCCGCGTCACCCAAATCGCGCGGTACTGTTCCTGGCAACAGTACCGGCCGCCCACACCAACCAGATGTTGACACGTCACCCGGTCACCACCGGTGGCTCCGGTAGCCACCCGGTGATCCCTCCACATGAATTTTGGCGCGGAAAATATGCAGAAACCCCCCCGCAAAGGACCAAATCACAAATACAGGAAAAGTCAGGGATCTCCGTGTAAAATCTCGCCACAGCTCCCCTTCTCTCCTTCTTTTCCCGCGACGGCCCAAGTTCGCCGCCGCCGCCGACGCCCGCCGCCGCTACACGCCTCCTCGGAAAAAATCGCCGCTGCCAGAAGCTCCGCCGCCGCCTCCACTCCAACCTCGCCGCAGATCAGCAGCTGGGACGCCGCATCCGCGCCGGATTCGTCGTCGCCGTTCTCACCGTCCGCCGCCATGGATTCACTCGCCGCCGGCGGCTCCGGCGACCATTTGGTCCGCCGCGCCGCCCGTTCAGTTCCGCTCGACATGCTGGAGCCCATCCGCACGCTCCCAGCTCCGCGCGCGCGCAGCTGCTCGAGCGCGAGCTCGGCAGCGCGCCGCGTTCGCCGGCGAACGATGACGTCACACGCTGACGTCATGCGCGGCCCACACGTCAGTTTTTTATTTTTTTTAAACGATTTCCAAAATAAAAAAACACTGACATGTGGGACCCATCTGCCAGAAATTTCACAAATACAAAAAATGCTAAATTCAAAAGATTCATATCTTTCAATCTACAATACAAAAAAATACAAAAAATATATCAAAATTCTCTAAATTTAACAAACTTTCCGCAAAAAAGTTGTATAAAAAAATAAATTATCCACAAAATAATGCAAATAATATATCAATTTTTTTAAATTTTCCCAAATTCTCAGAAATTAATATCTTCCAAACTAAAATTCAAAAAATAAAATAAAATACAAACAATATATACAAAAAAAACTAAATTTAACAAGTTTAACAAACTTCTTTTAATTTTTTAAATTGTTTCCAAGATAAAAAAACACTGACATGTGGGACCCATCTGCCAGAAATTTCACAAATACAAAAAATGCTAAAATTCAAAAAAATTCATATCTTTCAATCTACAATTAAAAAAATACAAAAAATATATCAAAATTCTCTAAATTTAACAAACTTTCAAACTTCCCGCACAAATATTGAATAAAAAAATAAATTGTCCACAAAATAATGCAAATAACATATCAATTTTTTTAAATTTTCCCAAATTATCAGAAATTAATATGTTCCAAACTAAAATTCAAAAAAATAAATAAAATACAAACAATATATAAAAAAACTCTAAATTTAACCAGTTTAACAAACTTTCAAACTTCTCGCACAAAAGTTGAACCACAAAATAAATTGCATACAGCATAATCCAAATAATATATTTAAAAAATCCAAATTTTACCAACTTCTTGAAAATTCATTTCTTTTAATCTACAGTTCATAAAAAAATACAAACAATATATCCAAATTTTCTAAATTTAACAAATTCGCAAACTTACCACATAAAAGTTGTACAAAAAAATATAAATTATGCATAATATAATGTAAATAACATATATGCATACAATAATAAATATAAGCTGAAAATCATTTTCTCTTGATGTTATTCTAGGAGACCATACTATTTTTAAAAAAAAATTACCAGCTTCTTCGAAATTCATATCTTTTAAACTACAACTAAAAAAAAAACAATATATCAAAATTCTCTAAATTTAACAAATTCTCAGACTTACCACACAAAAGAGTTACCAAAATATAAATTGTGCATAATAAAATGCAAATAACACAAATGCATAAAATAATAAATATGAGCTGAACATCATAACTTCCAAACCATAATTCAAAATACATGCAAATTGTAAAATTTATATCTTCCAAACCATAATATATAAAAAAAAACTAATATACCAAAATTTTCATAAAATTAAAATCTTTACATATAACACATTTCCATGCATTATTAAACAACTATAATTCCTGCTTAATTAAAACAACTAGAATATCAAATATAAAATTTGTGAAAATAACATCTCACCTCCATTTAACCCCATCATTGTATTTGTTTTCTTTTGTTTTTTGTTTTTTTTTTTTTTTTTGCAGTAAAACATCATTACAATAATGACCAAGAAGAAGAAAAATAATTGCAAGACATTTTCAGCTTACAAAACAATTGTGATTTTCCATTTTTAATTTTAGTTTGCTCAAATAAAGTTGTAAAAAAACATTGAAATTAAATCTTCATATTTGTTTTTCCTTTTGTTTGTTTCTTTTCTTTTCGTCCGCAATAAAACATCATTAGAATAATGAAAAAAATAAATCAAGCCATTTAATTTTGCAAAACAATTGTTTAAAAATATCTAAATTTGAAATTTGATCATATGCCCCAAATAGTCATCATTTTTTTTTCTTCTGTGAGGGTATTTTTAGAATCATTTTCATTTCGAGGAGATTGTTTTGAGAAGAAAGTGCATTATAGTTTTCTGCAAATTTTAACCAACTTAAAATATTCACTCATATTCGATTTATTTTTCTGACATAACACACAAAAAATATTATTTCCCCAAGAATATTCAACAATATTCACAGAAGTTTCAAATATATTTCATACATATTTCTCCGATTTTCTTTTCCCAAATAGGTTTTTCTGTGTTGACTCAATACAAATTGCGTAGACAGATACATAATATATCAAAATCACTGTAGCGGTCACGGCGACCACAAATTTCAAATTTAATAAATTTTCAAACTTTAAACACAAAGATTATACCAAATAACCATTACATACAAAAATAAAACTAAAAAAATTGACGATTAAGATTTTTTTCGAACTTCCCACATGAACTAACAAATGTTCATTTTGTTTACAATTTGTTGAGTTAGTCCTCTAGATAATTCTTCTGTTTTTTCACTGGAAAAAAATTCCAAGCAGAATTTAAAATTTCCAAACACAACGGCCACCGTATATCAACGCGTTAAATTTTCCAACAATACTATCCATTGTATCATCCCAGCTTATCTTTAAAATATTACAGTTAGTGATTACAGAATTATACAATGATTTAACAAACCTACGGTACCTGTCAATACAAATTGAACTTACACGTCAAACTACAAACACTTCTCTTAATACATACAATCTTTCGCTTCAGCACATCCATTTTACTTTTTGAATAAAAAACTAACTAACCAACACTATTGAAAACACAAAATAAGCTCATGTACACACGGGCGCGGCGTGTCGTCGCGCCATCTTGACTAGTAGCTTTAACTTGCCGCTTAATCTCATCTTTATGCAGCGGTGAGTACCGGTAGGGTTTAGCATTTACTGGTTCTGCTCTAGGCTTCAGAGAAATAGCATGATCGTTAACCCTAGCCAGAGGTAAGTTGTGTGATTCTTCAAACACTTTGGAAAACTCCTAGAGAACCATCTGGATTTCTGGAGGTAGTGGCTGATTTTGATCAGAATTGCTTGTTTCCAGAACTGCAAGTGCCCACACATCATTCCCCTTGTCCATTTCATTACTTGTTCAAATGGAACTTCTGTCACTACATCCAGATTTGCCGGAGACATGCCTTGAAGTACCACTTCCTTATCCTTGTGCATAAATTTCAGGGTATTGCTCTTCCAGTTACAGAACATGTCGCCTTGTTTGGCCAGCCAATCAATACCCAAAATCGCATCATAAGCACTCAAGGGTAAAACTCTCATATCATGCTCAAATGTGTTTCCATTGGACCACCAAGACAAATCCTTCACCATTGAATTGCACTGCATGAGCTCATTGTTTGCTACTCGAACTGACACTGCTGGTATGTCAGTAACAGGGCATCTTAGTCTGTTAACGAAAGCTTCACTCACAAAGCTATGACTGCTACCAGTGTCGATCAGCAAGAGCATCACCTTGTTCTGCACTAAGGCCCTGATTTGCACGGTATTCCCATCACCCACACCTGACAGCGCATTAAGAGATAAAGAAAGTTGTTCCGCCTAGGCAATATCCTGGAGTTCCAAAAGATCCAGAGTCTCTGGGGATAGCTGAACTACGTCATCTTCTACTGTTAAGGCATGAAGAGTGGCTTACTTGTCACCACACCGATAGCACAACCCATTTGAGCGTCGGTATTCTTTAAGCTGTCTCTCTTTCCACAGTTCTCCAGGTGCACTTTTGTTAACTGGTTTAGCTCCATCCCCTTTGAATTGTCCTGCAGTTCCTGCCTTGATCACCCATGGTTTGTTTTGTGCTGCTAAGTCTTCCTGCACATGTGCCACTAACATTGCTCTGTCAACTGTATCTGGCAACTGCGAGGCAATTGCTGTCCGAATTTCATGTTTCAGACCCCTCAAGAAATGCCCAACAAACATCGTCTCATCATAGTATGGATTCTGTCCACAGAGCTTATACATCAGATCCTGGAACTGGGTATAGTACTCACTGACTGATCCTTTTTGTTTCAACGTAGTCAGAGATGACATGAACTGGCGATGATCGTCAACACCAAATTTGGCTTCTACTGCAGCAATGAAATCTGACCAACTGGACACCTCGTGTCGAAGCTTGTATGCTTGAAACCAATGAGCTGCGTTGCCCTCCAAGTGCAGACGCGCAGTTGTCAGCCACATCGTCGGAGCCACTTTACACACCTTGAAGTAATCCAAACAATTATCCCGCCACAATCTGGGCGATGTTCCATCAAACCTGGGAAACTGGATTTTGTGGGTCACCGATCTACCGCCGCCTATGTGTTCGTTCGGTGGTCTTCCTCGTGGACGACCGCCCTCATCGCCATCGCCAACATCTACCGTACCTGGGTCTGGTGGACGAGGTGTCGAGGATGAACCCGCAACGAACGTGCTCGACGGTGGCGCTCCACGCCAGCTGCCCGGTGGTGGGGAGTGCAGAATTCCCTTCCCCGTTCCCCGATCCGTCTCCACACCGCTATCCTCCACCTCGACCGTCAGAGCTGGTCGAGATCCACCCAACTTCGCCACCGCCTCCGCCATAGTCGTCATCTGTTGAGACAGCGATTCCTGCCGGCGCTCGATGGCGTCCATGATACGGGTGTGATCACCCACCGCCCTGGAGTTGAGATCCATTTGGCTCGCCACCTGCTGGTACGCGGTGTCGAGGAAGCCCATCCGCGTGTCCAGCGACCCCATCTGGGTCTGGACCTGCTCCAAACTCGAGCGGTTCGCCGTCAGCGTCTCGTCGGTGCGCGTCGCCACCTCCCCCATCGAATTGAGGATGAACTCGGTCTGCGGGGATGGTTTTGGAGGCGCCTCGTGGCGATCGATCGATCCAGCAAACCATTTACGGAACTTACGGCATGAATCAATCGAAATCGATTCACGCCGAGTTCACCAACCTGAACCGGGATTTTACAGCTACAGATCTACAATCCCAGCGATCGTGCTGACCTCTGATACCACTGTAAGTATCCCTTAGCCTCTGATGGATCAGGGCGTGAGATCGGACTGGGGATTCGATCTAGAACAAGAGAAACGGAAGGAGAGATAGACACGGCAGAGAAGGGAGCAGGTAGAGCGAGAGGCGAGACTATCTCATTCATTCATTGGATGCCGCGATACACGGGATACGGTTTGGTTATATCCTTAGACTTACAGGTGGGTCACCACACACGCTGACGCAGCAGCTCGGCTAACTAGATCAAGCCACTAGACGTATGTGCAGCTCCAGCTGTTAGAGCATCTCCAACCGGAGTTGCCAAATTTGGCCCCCAAAGTGTCCGCGGACACGTCCGGACGTGTCCGCGGACAGCGACCAGACACACCCCAAAAAAGGTGTCCTACAACCATGCCCCCCATATCCGCATCCTCAAAACCATACTAGCCATGCAACGTAAATAAAGAACGTAGATCGGAGCTAGTTCGATCGGAGTTCATAGTTCGGATTACATACATAGGTGGGCTAAACTATATAGACAAATTGTAGCAAAAGTAGGCAAACCGGCGGCGCCGCCATCCTCTCTGTCCGCCGGTCCCTTCGCCTCCATCGGCGGCGCTCACTGCCTTGACGCCGGCCCCTTCCCCTTGTCATCAGCGAAGGGCGGTGGCGGCGCAGCAGCTCGAAGGCCTCCGCCTCCGCCGCGTCCACGGGTTCCGGTGGCGCCGCCGCATCGGAAACCTCGTCCTCCGGCTCCGAGCCCCAGTCGATGGATGAGGAAGACATTGCGCCGGCCGCTCGAGCGGAGAAGGCGAGGTGGCGGGGTGGGGAGTGGAGTGAGGTAGGGTTACGGCCGGTGGGGATATTTGTGGGGACGGAGCTGCCACGCGGCGGAAGTCAGCGGCGACGGCCGGCCGTTCAGCGACGACGGTCAGCCTCCCGTAGTGGGTCCGCTTTGTCAGCGAGTAAGGGGCGGACGCGTCCGGGCCGTCCCAAACCCACCCCAGATTTGGGCTGGGTTTGGGGTGTGCCGGACCGCCCGGTCGTTTCGGATTGCTATGGGGGCCGCGCTTGGGTGGCCGTTTTTGGGCCAAATGGCCTCCGGACCGTCCGCCCGGACGTATAGGGCAGGTTTGGAGCCTCCGGTTGGAGATGCTCTTGCAGCTACCAAACACGCGCCCGTGCGAAACCAGCACACGGCAAGCCATCACGCACGAAACTGATTCTTTCTCTCAAATAAAGGCTACGCGCGGTACGCGATCATAGAGCTCCACGAGCACGAGGCTTCCGCAGTCGAGGTGATGTGATGGAAGGAGAGGCGTGCCGTGCCGAACGGTCAATGCAACGGGGTAGCTGACAGAGCCTGTCAGAGTGGCCAGCAGCCCGCCTCGGCCTGCTCGCTTCGGGGGATGACAAAACCACACGACGCCGTGCGAAATTAGTACCACACCCCTCCTCCTCTACGTCTTGTCCCAGACTCTGTGTTCTTTTCGTTTCTTCTTTATTATTTTTCTCCTGCGTGCCTCGCGTACTTGCCTGCTGCCAAGCGGCATTGCATTTTTTTTCTATTTTCTTTCCTACTGTACTAGTCTTTTTTGTCCGTGAGGAGCTAGAACTAGAGGTGAACGAAGCGGAATAGCACGGCGCGTTCTAGCTGGCGTCGTCTTTTGTGCGGGTGTATCCGAGGAGATTGTGCCCTCCAAGTATCTACTAGTAGGTGGTGGGTACACGCAGGAGGAAGGAACGATATGGTCCGGGAGCATGTGGCCATACTTGTCTATAAAATAGAACCACATCATGAGTCAATTGATTACACCACAATATACGTTGGCTAAACTTTTACATAAGTTAAGATCACGTGATGAGCTGCCACCTCATTGCGGGGTGATTGAAATCAGGGACGGAGCCAGCATGTGACCTTGAGGGGGGCTAGCTGGATAGGTTAAGTGTCACAAACTTGTTGAGGGGGGCAGACTTCAGTAAATCACTAAGAAATAAGAGCTCTAATGCCTAGTGTTCTTCACAAAATCTGAAGCATGGGGGTGGCCTAGCCCCTCCTCGTCGCCCTCTGTCTCCGTCCCTGATTGAAATTCGTGTATGTGGCTAAAGTTGTAAGTAACGGTAGGATTTGGTTGGCTGGCTATCACTCGGGTGGTTAGTGGTAGCCATTTTTTTGATGGTTGTCCTGTGTTTGGTTCTTAGTGTGGGGTGGTGGAGGGTATGCACATTTTAAACATATTACCTAAAAAAGGTCACAAAAGTGGTGGTTGGCGGGCGAGTTAATGCGGTCACTTGCGAAATGTTTTGCCACCTGCTCATCTTACTCATTAAATATAAATTTTACCCCTTTAAAATATTTGAACGGACTTTCCTCTTTTAAAATAAATTGAGAATTTTTACCTCTTTTATATGTTTGAACAAATTTTCCCTTTTTATATATTAAGAATATTTAAACAAACTTTTACCTTTTAAATATTTGAACAAACTTTTCCCTTTTCAATATTTGAATAAACGTTTCACTTTTTATATATTATGAATATTTGAACAAACATTTCCCGTTTTAAAAATTACCCCTTTTAAATATTTTAGGAAAATTTACCCCTTTTAAATATTTAAATAAAAATTCTTATATATATATTAATAATATTTTAAAAACATTTCCCTTTTAAACATTTGAACAGACTTTTCCTTTTAAAATATTTGAACAAATGTCGCGTGCTGATATTTCACCCCAATACATTAAGAAATTTTTCTCACCAAATTGTAATATAAATATTTGAACAAACTTTTCCTTTTAAAATATATATTATGGGGGTATTTCATCATCTTAAAAATAGTGACCATATCACCCTAAGAGCATCTCCAACCGAGGTCCCCAAAGCTGGCCCAACGCCCAGACGGTCCGCCCGGACAGCTTTTGGCCCAAAAAACGCCACCCGACCGCCCCCCGGCCCCCTATAGACAACCCAAATGACCGGGCGGTGCGGCACACCCAAAAGCCAGCCCATAGGTAGGGCGGGTTTGGGGCCGCCCGGACGCGCCTATCACGTCGACGCTGACACCACGGACCCACGACGGGAGGCTGGCCGTCGCCGCTGAAAGGCTGACCGTCACCGCTGAGACGCTGACCTCCGTCGCGTGGCACCTCCGTCCCCACAAATACCCCACCGCCCGAAACCCTAACCTCACTCCACTCCACACCACACCACACCCATCCACACTCCTCGCCTTCTCTGCTCCGGCGAAATGTCGGCCTCTTTCGACTGGAGCGCGTCGGAGGAGGAGCTGTCCGACGCGGCGGCGCCGCGCCGCTCACCCAGGCCCGAAGACGAGGAGGAGGAGGCCTTTCGCATCGCCGTTGAGCAGTCGCTCAAGGATGTGGGCAGATCCAGCGCCGCGCCGGCGCCGGCTAGCCAAGGCCAATGCAGCCGCTGAGCTTGCGCCGGCCTGGCGTCGTCCACAGCCGGCAAGATCTGTTGCAGCTTCATCGGCTCCTCCACCCCGCTCGGCTCCGGTAAGATCCGTGCCTCCCCATCTCTGCCTCCCCCCCCCCCCCCCCAGTCCAAGCTCCACCAGGGTGGAAGATTCTGCCGGACAGGGCCGACGGATGGAGGTTGTGCGCAATTTCCTCCGTTACCCGTACTCGATTAGTGCAAAATCCAGGAAATGCTCCTAGCGGCGCCGCCGTGGTACGAAGCCATAGCACTAACCTTTGTGACAACTACTTCAGGGAAGCACTACGAAAGGTAGTACAAGACAACACTAAAGACAGCGTTACGATCCAACCGAGCTACAACGATGGCCACTGAGATGTCGAAGCAGTTCTCGATTCTCGCAGCTTAACCATTTTTCCGCGCGCCTTAATTAGCCAATCAGCTCAACTTTTCGTTCCGCGCGAAGCAAACCCCAGAGTTGAGCGCAGCAGAGTACGCACTAGGCGGCGGCCCATGCCCGTCCACGTTCATGGGAGGCGCCCCTCCTGCTACCACTGGTGCAGCGACTTCGTGTGCGCGCATGCCATCTTCGCCAGCGGGTTCGTCACCGCGCCGGTCGCCGTGATGCACCTCGTCAGGTGGCCCTACTCCGGCAACACCATCCTCTTTGCCGCCTTCGCCGCCTTCTGCACCACCATAACCCTCATCCTCTGCTGCAGCTTCTACGCCGAGCTCAAGCGGCCGCCCTGCCCCCGGTGGCTGGCGCCCACGGAGGAGCGCGATCGTCATCGTCATCCCCAGCGGGACGGCCGGGAGTCATCGCACGAGCACCACCCGCGTGCCGCTCTCGCCGACAACCGCGTCCCGAGCTACGAGCACGGGGAAGAGGGCGCCGCCGCCGAGTGCGAGGTGTGCCTCGGCGAGGTGGAGAAGGGGCACTCCGTGCGGCGGATGCCACTCTGCCTCCACGTGTTCCACACCGAGTGCATCGACCGGTGGCTGCGCTCGCACGCAACGTGCCGATCTGCCTGTGCAACGTCATCCCTCCGCCGGAACACGTGGGACTGGGCTTTGATTTTATCCGGTCACATGATTTTTCTAGGACGACGCGTGGACTCACGCGTTCGCGGCGGACGATTGTTGGGCCGTTAGTCCGCGGCGGGCGACTGACATGGTTTGGGGTATAATCGACTTTTCATTGTCTATTTGTACACGCGTCCTTATGACACATGTTGGTCCGCGTGATGAGAGGTGTCCAGTGTGTGCATACGTGTTTCGTTCGCACAGTGGACGCGTAGCGTGTGTGTACACGTATTTCTTTTCGTTGTCTTCTTTGTTCTCTACTATATATATTGGCTTTAGGCCAGTGTTTCATTCATTTCGGTTTTCACTGCCTGGTTGTTTCTTCTCTGGTTGTTCTCCTTAGAGCATCTCCAACTGATGACTTATAATAGGGCACGATGTATTTTAACTGCTTTTTTAGGGCACGGGTACAAAAAACGCGTCTGCAGCAGATGATGGATCCCTTTCCTGTGCCCAATATTTTTTGAAAAATTTAGGGCTTTGCTTGGGCAGCCCAAAACGGTGATGTATATTTGCATCACCAGAAAGGGCAGCCCAACCCGTGCCCTATCGTTTCACTTCACGCGCGCGAAGGAAAACTACCACGGAAACCTCCTCCTTCCCCGACCGCCTCCGACCGCCGCCGCACCACCTCCTCGCCCCCCGACCGCCGCCGGCCACCGCACGTGCAGAAAAGGCCGGCCGCGCCCGCCGCGACCTCCCCTACGCCTCCTCTGCACTCCGCCGCCGCGCCCTGGGCTGAATCGGCGAGATCGACGCCGCACCCGCCGCGCCATGGCCGGCCTTTCCGAGGTCGCGGGCGGCCGTCGCGAGCTTGTCTGAGGGCTGCAGCGTCGATCTGCTGGTGACCCGCCGCGCCGCTGTCCCCCGACGACGACCCGGAGTCCTCCCCCTCCCGCGTCCACCTCCGGTGAGGAGGCAGCCCGACGGCCACCACCTCGCGTCGCAGGCGCAGCCACGGAGCTCCGACGCTCGCCGGCCACCTTCGCGGACGCTGGGCACCTCCACGCACGCTGACCACCTCCGACGCTCGTCGGCCACCTCCCGCCCGCACCTTGCACACAAGGTGCTTGATAAAAGGTTTGCAACATCCTGCCCGCACCTTGCACACAAAATTTGAATGAAGTTGCTTGACACATAGTAGCTTGATAAATTGTAGATGAGCTCCTCAATGGATTATTCTTCATCCGACGACGAGTGGGACATGTCGGAAGAGGAGGACATTGCTATGATTATGGCCTTGCACCACAATAGCAACAAGCGCCCGAAGCACGGTGGTTCGGTTCTTGGCCGTGAGAAGCTGTGGAGGGAAAGGATCGAGGGGCACAACAAGTTGATGCGCCACTATTTTGTTGAGCAGCCAATCTATCCCGAGAGGTACTTTCGGCGCCGGTTTAGGATGGGACTCGGTTTGTTTCGCCACATTGCGGAGGAGGTGACCAAGTATGATCGGTTCTTTGAGCAACGGAGGAATTGCGCAGGAGAACTTGGCCATAGCACCATCCAAAAGGTGACTGCCGCATTGCGCATCATGGCATATGGAATCCCCGCGGATCTTGTTGATGATCATTTGGCCATGGGAGAGAGCCAAGCTATCAAATGTGTCAAGCGCTTTGCCGTGGCGGTGGTGAGAGTGTTTGGTCAGAAGTACTTGAGATCACCCAATGCCCAAGACACGGCGAGGCTTTTGGAGTACAACAAGAACCGTGGGTTTCCCGGCATGCTTGGCTCCATAGATTGCATGCATTGGAAGTGGAAGAACTGTCCCGCGGCATGGCATGGACAGTTTCGAGGTCACAAGAAGGATTCCACAATCATCCTTGAGGCCGTAGCCGACCACGAGACATGGTTTTGGCATGCTTTCTTTGGAATGCCCGGGTCTTGCAACGACATCAATGTCCTCCAACGGTCGCCGCTCTTTGCCAAGTTCTTCTTTGTTCCTCACGTTTGTTTTTCTGTTTTTTGTTGTAGGTTTGGGGGTTTCTTCATTTTTTTTGTGGGGTTTGTCTCTGTCCATGTGTTTTCCTCTCGCTTGAGTGTATAGAGTGTGTGAGGTTATGTGTCTCTTCCTGCTGGGTTTTTTCTTTCGGTCTTTCTTTGTTCACTTGTTTTATTGTTTTGCTTAGATCTTGTTGTTTACTGTGTCTCTTTCAGGCGTTGTTTCTCAGTTGGGAGTCGCCTCTGGACTAGCTCGGGAGTCGTCTTCTGCCTTGCAGCCTATCTGGTGTCGATCATGGGTGGTTGTTTGGCTTCGAGTCGTCATCCGTCTAGGTCGGGAGTTGTTTTGTTTCTTGTTGTCTGCCGTGCGGTTCGTCAGTCTTCCCTTTTTATAAAATTTATTTGCGCGCGCTTTTTCGTCACGTGTTTCTGATTTTGGTTCTTTCTTGTTGTTTACTATGTTTCCTTTGTCTGCAGTGGTCTGTTCTTTGGAGTTTTGGGCTTCCTCGCTGTGTGGGGTGATTGTCACTTGTTCGCAGCCTGGAGTTGTTCTTTTGGTTCGGAGTCACATTTACTTTTAGTCGTCTGTTGTTTGTTGGCTTCTGATGCGATTTGGTGTTTGTGGGAGTCGGCTCAGTTCTTTGCTGTTTTCGTTTGGGTGCTCTTTCTCCTGTCTGGTCGATTATTCCTTTGGCGGAATTTTGTTTCACGTGTTGGTTCGTTTGCTGTATTGCTTCGGAGTTTCAACGGATTTCCTTAGTGCGGCGTTGCCTCTACTTTCGGGTTACTTGCGGTTTGGTATATGGCTCACAGTTATGCGGATGTATTGGCGGTCTATCGTGAGTACGGTGCTCCCAATTTGTTTGTTACTTTTTGCTGTAATGCTAGGTGGCAAGAAATTGTCGCTGTTGTGACTTGTAAACCTGGTCAAGTCCCTATTGACTATCCGGATGTTGTTGCTCGGGTTTTCTATAAAAATATGGGGGATTCTTGGAAGATCTGAAGCAGGGTGTTTCATTTGGGCAAATTCGAGCTTGTATGTTGTCTCGGACTTTTGTTTCGCTTTCTTTTTTTTTACGCGTTTTGCTCTACGTATGATTTTAAGTCGTCTTTTGCTATTTTTGTACGCGTTTTGTTTGCAATTTTCTCGTTGCCCGTACTCGATCAGTGCAAAATCCAAGAAATGCTCCTAGCGGCGCCGCCATGGTACGAAGCCATAGCCACTAACCATTGTGACAACTACTTGACTTGAGGGAAGCACTAGGAAAGGTAGTACAAGACAACATAAAGACAGCGTTACGATCCAACCGAGCTACAAAGATGTACCACGTCATTTAACGCGCGCATGTTCATCGTTTGCATCTCCCAGCTATGCGCCGCGCATAGAACAACGACGGCCACTGAGATGTCGAAGCAGTTCTCGATTCTCGCAGCTTAACCATTTTTCCGCGTGCCTTAATTAACCAATCAGCTCAACGTTTCGTTCCGCGCGAAGCAAACCCCAGAGCTAGGCGGGAGTACGTATCAGGCGGCGGCGCATGCCCGTCCACGGGAGGCGCCCCTCCTGCTACCACTGATGCAGCGACTTCGTGTGCGCGCACGCCATCTTCGCCAGCGGGTTCATCACCGCGCCGATCACCGTGATGCACCTCGTCAGGCGGCCCTACTCCGGCCACGCCATCCTCTTCGCCGCCTTCGCCGCCTTCTGCACCACCATAACCCTCATCCTCTGCTGCAGCTTCTACGCCGAGCTCAAGCGGCCGCCCTGGCCCCGGTGGCTGGCGCCCACGGAGGAGCGCGATCGTCGTCGTCATCACCAGCGGGACGGCCGGGAGTCGTCGCACGAGCAGTTTTGCCACCCGGAGTTGCTGACAGTGATGTCGCGCGACGACCTTCGTGCCGCTCTCGCCGCCAACCGCATCCCGAGCTACGAGCATGGGGAAGAGGGCGCCGTCGCCGAGTGCGCGGTGTGCCTCGGCGAGGTGGATAAGGGGGACTCCGTGCGGCGGATGCCACTGTGCCTCCACGTGTTCCACACCGAGTGCATCGACCGGTGGCTGCGCTCGCACGCGACGTGCCCGATCTGCCGGTGCAGCGTCATTCCTCCGCCGGAACGGCCGCCGGAGGTGGTGCTGGACGTCGGGTCGTGATGCAAATCGGCGCTCGATCGATCGTCTAGAACGAACGTGTAACTAGTACTACTATACATGGGAATATTGTTGCAAATTGGGGACATTTCAGAAGGTTATGTTTATCACAATTTCTTCATCTGTCGTCGTAGGTTGCCAAATTTTAGGCTACGTGTTATCGAGCTTTTCCAGAAGGCTGAACGGATCCGAGAGTTGAGACTAGAACAAGTCTTGTCCTGTTTTTAGCGATCCTGAGTCCCTGACAGCTCATGATTTCGAGAAATCACTAGATCAGTTGCCTAGTCTGTTTCTATGCTGAACACACTCACAAATTACATATTTGTGCTACAACAGTCAGAGCTTCAGTGTGGGTTGTGGCCATACTGCAGTGATAAAAGGCAATGCAATTTATCGAAGATAAGAGGCAATGTAATTTGCAGAACTACTCGTCCCACCTGACACTGTAACACACTGCAATACCATGTGATAGAAAATCATAAGCCCACAACTTCAGTGGTGATTTGCGACAATGCACCCAAACCGTTCCCTTTGCAACCCTTGACACAAAAATACGTACTGATGAGGCCACATTTAAAGGGCTTATGTTGGTACCTACTCCTCCATTTCTAAATATAAAATGTTTTAGTTATTTCAAATATGTTCTAGATAAGGATTGAATTGGGTGAATATGCACACTAAATTTCTCTAGAACTCTAGATACATGTGAACGTGCAAATAGCTAAAACATTTAAAGGGCTTATGTTGGTACTTACTCCTCTCTATTCGTTGCGATGGCCATGCTGCCGGCTTCGCCCTTCTCCAACCCTCCAGGGAAGCTACCCAGTTCTGAGTTTCCGACCCATTTCGTAACGATTTACGTGTGGATATCAAGTTCCGCTAGTCATTCGGTACAGATCTTGGATATTGGCTATTACGCTACTATCCAATTTAGACATTAGTTCATCTTACCAAGTACCCAATGTGAAAAGCGATAGTAATCCGAAACATGAACACAAGATTCATCTTAGATCATCGCATGGTCCAGGTATTTCGAAACTGAACATGTTTGATCACACAATCAACCTTAGCTTATTAGTGGCTGTCATAAGTATGCAGTACTATGTCAAGCTGTAGTCCGAAAACCGTAGCAGCCAACCAGATGAGGTTTACAAGCAGAAGAGTGGTTCATGCCTACATATATCCCCTCTATATCAGAGGTATCAACTAATCACTATCCAGGTCATATCTACGACCAGCCAAACTTGTAGTCGAGGACGTAGACCATGATCAGCGATAATGGGTACAGAAGGAAAGCGACAAAGCACATCCACAGCGGGAACGTTGTCCGGAAGCTGGTGAAGAGGCCCATTATGATGCACACGAGGAAGATGACCAGGACCTCCGATGAGAAGTCCCAGGTTAAGCCCCTGATGTAAACGAGGGCCAAGAACACGGCAAGGCAGAGCGTGTTGTTCATGGTCACTCCACCGTAGACCTGCAGTTGAAATGAAAGCTCGCATGATATCTATTTTTAGAACTTTCTAGGACTGCGGAAACTGCAGCATAATCAGATTTAGGAATGCGAGCAACATGTCGCACTTCCCTCCCACACAAGGCATTGCGCTGCCTGAAATTTGGTCCGACTGCAACTTACTTACATGTATGATGCAAAGAAATATTCAATCAATCAATCAGATTTTGCACAAATATCCGACAGTCAGTAGTGATGCCAAGAATCATTCAATCAATCAGATTTCCCATACTCTTATTTGAGTAGAATTTTCAGTTACTGGAAATACGTTTTATGAATATCTTCTCCTAAACTGCACTCAACCAACTTGGATCTCGAAACCTTGATACCATCAAGGCATTTGTGTTACGTTAACGCCATAAAGAACTCTAGGCCTTCCAAGCCTCACTTTGAGGATTTTGGTGATGTGGTGTGCCTATGTTTAAAACAGTTGTAAAATTATGTTACCATGTTTGGTTAATCAGACTAATGTTGTATATAATCTAAAATTTACTGATTAACCTCTTGCATTTTGTCTCGTATGTTCAACGGAACAAGTATTTAGTTGCTTCTTGATGAAGAAAAACGAAGAATGTAGCAAAACACTCGTATATCAGAAAGCGGCAAAGCAAGAATAACAGAATCCACTTTTAAACAAAAACGCCAAGGAAGCCTAAGCCTACAGTTTGTAAGAAGTTGATCTTTTAAAAACTGTTTCACAAAAATATCTTGCAAGTACTCGGTTCTTCCACGCCAAAGCTTCTGCGCGGCGTCGCAAGAGCTTCATCCATCGGGTGGAGTACGAGGGTGCAGTGCTTACGGAGCAGGAGCAAAAAGAGCATGCTTTCTGGGACTTTTTCCAGAAGCTACTTGGGGAGAGAAAGGACAGGAAACACTCCATTAACCTAGCTGCTGTGGGCATCACAAAGCTAGACCTCACGGAACAAGTAATCCCAATTACACTAGATGAAGTGCGAGCCGCGGTCATGGACTTGCCGTCTGATAAGGCGCTGGGCACAGACGGGTTCACTGCTCTGTTCTTCAAATCGTGTTGGGCTGTTGTCTGCAATGACCTCATGAGGGCGATCACAGCTCTTCAGAACGCCACACCCGCAGCCTTCATCTGCTTAATTCTGCCACTATGATTTTGCTGCCCAAATCGCCAGACGCCGTGCACCCAAAGGAATACAGGCCTATCAGCCTTGTTCATTTTTTCGGCAAGTTGTTCACAAAAATCCTTGCCCTGCGGCTGAGACCACGGATGCAAGAGCTAGTTAAACCCTGTCAGAGCGCGTTCATCAAGCACCGCGCGATCCATGATAGCTTCGTGCTCGTACGTGCGCAAGCCAGACTTCTCCGTCAGAAAAAGATGCCTGCTATACTTCTGAAGCTTGATCTGCAGAAGGCATTCGACTCACTATCCTGGGAGTTCTTAATGGAAATTCTGGAAGCCAAGGACTTTGGCCAGCTTTGGAGGGATTGGATCGCATGTTTGCTGTTCTCCACCTCCACAAGCATCCTCGTCAATGGAGAGCTAACTGACTGCATTTTCCACCGACGTGGCCTCCATCAGGGCGACCCACTATCACCATTGCTGTTCGACATTGCAGCCGATGTCCTAGCTGAACTATTTGCGCTTGCTGACCGACACGGCGTCCTTACCAACAGACACCTCCAGGCCAAAAACAGATTGGCGATGTATGTGGATGATGTGGTTATTTTTGCTGAACCAGACGTGCAAGACCTCACATCGATCAAGCTGATTCTTCAATGCTTTGGGGAAGCCACTGGACTGTTGACTAACTTCAACAAAAGCTCAGTGATCCCAATCCACTGCTCCAACCTGGATGTCCAAGCTCTTGCAGCATGTCTTCACTGCCCAGTGCAACAATTTCCATGCCAATACCTTGGTCTTCCACTCTCAGACCGATGGCTCCGCAAAGGCGACCTACAACCTGCCATTGAGAAGCTGGCTGGCAAGGTCAAGGGCTGGAACAAAGGCAACTTCTCGATTGACGCCAGACTGCTCTTGGTCAAGCACGTCCTATCTGCTATGAACATTTACCAATTGCTGGTGATCGATCCACCAAAATGGCTCATCAAGGCCATTGATAAGCAGCGCCGCGGTTTCCTCTGGTGCAACGAGGAGCTAGCAACAGGAGGCCGCTGTCTTGTATGCTGGGTGGCAATATGTAGACCTCTGGAGTTTGGTGGTCTCGGTATCACAGACCTGGAGCGCAAAGCCACTGCCCTACGGGTTCGTTGGCTATGGCAGACATGGGCTCATCCAGACAAGGCGTGGGCCGGGATGCCGCTGAACATTGACATGCGCGCCCGCAACCTTTTCAACGCGGCCGTCACATTCGAGCTTGGGAACGGCCACACGATCTTGTTCTGGAAGGATCCATGGCTCGGTGACCAAGCGCTGGACAAGATGATGCCCGAGCTCTTCAGTTTCTGCACCTTACGCTCGGTAACAGTGGCGCAGGCCCTGGCAGATGACAAGTGGGTGCGCCACTTCAAGCGCGGGCTGACGACGGTCGCGCTCCAACAGTTCCTCCTCCTTCATGGCTTGGTGGAGGGAACACAACTGCGACCAGATGTGCCAGACAAGGTAACCTGGCGATGGACGGCTAACGGAGCCTACTCGGCTACCTCGGCTTACCTGATGCAGTTTGAGGGATCCACGAGGTGCGATTTCCGGGAGCTGATCTGGAACAGCGAGGCTCCCCTCAAATGTCGCATCTTCAGTTGGCTGGCCCTGCTTGGTAAATGCCACACCACGGATTGCCTACAGAAGAAGGGGTGCCCGCATAATGCATCTTGCGTGTTGTGCCTCTCCGAGCAAGAAACTGCACTTCACCTGCTTGCAACTTGCCCGATCGCCATCCGGTTGTGGAGAAAGCTGATCACGACGGCAGCCCTGCCCTCAAGCCTTGCTCCGGCCGTCGACACAAACAGCTTGACGGATTGGTTAGCTGCCACCAGCAACGCGCAATCAGCAAATAGGAGAAAAAGCTGGGTTACGCTGGTGCATTTAACGTGGTGGTCGTTGTGGAAAGAGCGTAACTCAAGAATTTTTCAGAACACTGCTGCTCCTCTAAACAGAATTCACGCAGGGATTATCGACGAAGCTAAGCTTTGGAAAGAAGCTGGTAGATCAGGCGCCGCAGACCTGCTGTGCAGACCGCGCGAGCCAGACTAGCTGCTTTATGCTAACGCAGCTGTAGTTGTAGTTCTAGACCAGTTTTTACTGTTTTTGGTTCAGTGTACTTCTTGTACTCTTCTTCTACATGCAATAAGAAAAGCAGGCCCGACTGCCTTTTCGTCCAAAAAAAAAAACTTGCAATACATAAGGTTAGGAAATAACTAGGTTAACCGTATGAGAAATAAATCCAAGCAAAGTTTAGGGGACAGTGGAAAAAACATTAGACTGAGAAATGTAATTATATGACTGCTCCAATAGTCAACAGTAACATAAGGTATCCACCAGACATACCTCAGAGAATGTTAGAGACGAAGTACGTTGCTTCTTTCTGCTGGCAAATATAATTGCTGAGACAGCCTCACTGGAATTGGTAGCTAAGGGCATCGCAATGAAGGAAATGAAAAAAGATGGTATATTTGTTGCACTTGAAAAGTTGTGGACAGCATCAACAAGTGGATCTGCAAATGCCGCTGCCATTGCAGTTCCGAGAAGCAAAAGTGCAATGGCCTTAGAGCAGGTCCAGGTTGGATTTTCGATAGATTCACCATCCTCTTCATCCTTGTCAAGCAGCGCATTATGTTCATCCCTTGTTGTCTGCACAATTGCAGGATGACGCAATTTATCTCTGGAAAACATAACTGCACAAACATGTGACTAAAAACTGTTTGTGGGACTAAAAGCTTACACTGTGAAAATCATCCATAAACTTTTTTGAGTAGACACCAGAAGAAACGACTGCACGCTTAGCTTCTTTTAGCCATCTAAGGACCCCATCAATAAATTCCCCCTTTTCAATGAGATTATTCTGAGATCTATCGAAGTCAGCCATGACTTGATCTGCAGCTAGGTTACTATCCAAGTCAATATCTTCAAAATTTACACCAATGATGAAAGCTTGTAGTTCGCTGCGCCCTATCCTTCCATCATTGTCCAGATCAATTTTGTGAAATAACCTGCCAATTTTTAGGATATTATTTAGAAGAGTTTTCTTGGATGAAAAATAGTTAAAAGACGAATTACGATCAGTGGCATACTTCTCTATGACAGAAACATTTGGTCTGCCATCATCATCAATAAGGTGACCAAAAGTATGCATCTGAGCATGTTTCAGAAGTCCTGACATTACATGCTTCAGTCTTGAATATTCTAATTTTCTCCTCTGGATCCATGGCTGAAAGATCTATTTGTGGAAGATGCAAATATTGTTCAACGGAGCAATGTAGATCATAATATGATCGTAATCAAAAGCATGTAATGTGCAATTGATCCTTGGACAATTAGCAACACCTAAATTAACATGTGTCACCAGATTTCAGATGGCTCGTAGAGATGCACCATTTTTTCTTGTTAAAAGACATGATCTCTTAGATTTCATAAGGTGTCACGATGAAACATTCATGACTGTTTCAGACAAATATACATAGCAGTATTAGTGATAAATAATTATTGAATAGTAAATGCAGCCGCAGTACATGAACTTGCTCTAGATGTTCACTTCAGTACATCAACTTGCGAAATTTGCATTGGAGGACCATCATTTGTCATTAGTAGAAGCAGAGAAGGTGGAAACACGTAGAGTTCATTTTTCCCTGAGGCCAGTATATACCTGATATAGACAATAAGTGAGCAGAAGTAGCACTGCAACTATAAGCCCAAGCAGCAGAGTTAACCGATGACCAGATTGGAGCTTCAAAATTGACGGTATCTGAACAACAATAAAGGGAAGAACAGATATCGCCATGATTCTTGCTGCATAGCTGGTCTGAAGATCAGTGGAAACACCAGAGCCTACAACAGTACAGATGTTAATTTAGCAAAATATCATAAGGATATGATGCATCATGGTTGTACCGATACAAACCATGGAAACTAATTATTCTACAGAAGATAACAATTAGCAGCGATGATACTTATATAATTTCGAAAAATTATGTCTGAGGAACGGATAGAATAGAACAAAACCAGAATTTCTTATCCTATGTGACTCAGCAAATGCATTGAGTTTCATGAAGCCTGACCCTTGAGTCAAAACTAAAGAACCAGAGCCCCTATCTAAACTATTGCAGTGATGTGGAGTATCAGAATGAAACCAAATATATGAAGCTATTATCTGGTAAATAAGATTGTTCAACGATTTGGTTGGAAGTCCAGATGGCAAAACTAAAATACATGGTTGGTACTCCAACTTGTAGGCGGGGTTCACTTGGGTCACCGTACTTTAAGAATACAGTTTTACGGTCACCAAAGATGCATGAAGATTTATCTACGGTCACTGATAGTTGTGAAGGGCTGTATTTGATGACTTTGCATTACTTTGACCGGTCTCCGGCTGTGCATTCTTTGCAAAAGAACCCCTCTATTGAAAAGCTGCAACGACCCATCTCCATGAACACTTCTTCTTCCTTGCACGCACATGAAACGCATACGCTGGCACCGGCGCCCCTGTGCTGCCTGACCACTTTCGCCGCCGACCAAGACTAGCACAGGTTCAACGCATCGCTCGGGGGAGGTGGCCCAAGGCACTAGGGGAGGCTGAGGCGCGTCGATTCGACCTCAGGCATATCGCCATGGCGCGCGGCGCGCATGTGGGGTGGATGTCACCGTTGGGCGCTGTCGCTCGCACTGCAGAGGAACTGGTTGAGGACAGATATCACCAGCAAGAAGCGCCGCGTAAGGGACGCCACGGTCGCACGGTTGTGCTCTGTCCCAGCCCAGCAACGTGTTCTGCTCCGGCCGGCCGCAGTCCACGACGATGTTGAGCGTGGGGACGAGCCCCGTGGTGAGGCGCAGCTTCATGCCTTCATCACGATCACCGTGTTTAGATATCTGATCAGCAGCGCCGCCACCAAGCGGCTGGTAGTCAGGATGTAAATGGCGCTTCCGCTGGACAGTTTACACACGCCACTTCGGCCATATAATAGTTTCACAGATTTTGTGGCTGCCACTTTTTTAGTTTGGCGGCTACATGTGGCTATGTGGCGTCGCGAAATCCGCCAAGCGGCTCTGCACTCTCTCGCGCGGTCGCGCCTGATGCGGATGTAAAACATGGCCTCACTACAGGATGCACGGCAGGAGCGCACATGAACTAGCATGTGCCCGGGGCTATGGCCGTAGAAGTGAGCAGATGAGGCGGACGGACTTCGCACGGAGATTGTATTGGCAGGACCAAGCGGCCATGAAGACCGGCGCCCCATCTACGGCCGACAACCCGTGTCCGCCCGAGAGCTGCGCCGCATCTAGGCCTGGATGAGCACCTCCCGTGCCCTGAACAAGGAGAACGCGATCGGCGTCCAGAGCGCGCCGCCGTCGGCATGAATGTTATCCCCTTCGCTTTTGACCACGCCAAGGCTCTAAACCTTGTCCGTTGTATCCGCCTCACCGAGTATACCTTCCCCACTCAGGAATCACCGAGTATTTAGGCCACCTAAAATTAGCGAGTGTCAATGTACGTCGTTTGAGGGTTTTTTCGCGGGCGGCGTATACGGGCCCGTTGGATGCCGCTGCCACTTACATCCCTAGCTGGAAGCCAGCTCGCACCACGGCGGAACACGCGCCATGCGCGTCGTGGCGGCCTCCTACTCCATGTGCGCGTCTTCTTGGTCTACCTGCCGCGCCCAGCTCATGGCGGTCCAACTCCATGTCCCCGTGGGACGAACAGCTCGTGCTCTGGGACTGCGGAAGCGGGGCCCGTCGTGCGTCGGGCAAGCTCCACCGTTGCCGGAGGGTGCCGCCACGCTCTGACCATGCTGCTACACAGTGTCGTCAAGACTCGGCTGGCGCGGCCGACGCTAGGGTCTGGGGAGCACCATGTGCGGGCTGCTCAAGGAAGGTGGCTGGGCAAGTGCTACCGTGGGCTCTGACGCCCTGACGGAGGTGGGATTCCACTTCCATGACCATGAGTCCATGACGCTCTCCGTATACCTGAGCAGCTAGCCACGACGTGGTTGTGATAATTCTCCCGGACGTGGGCTCGTGAGACAAAAACTACTGCAGTTGCACGAGGGGCTTTTTTGCTATATGACCGCACATGCATTGAAAATGTTGACCAGCCCACAACATGCCACGCAGGAGAATACAGCCCTTCACAACTATCAGTGACCGTAGATAAATCTTTGTGCGTCTTTGGTGACCGTAAAACTGTATTCTCAAAGTACGGTGACCCAAGTGAACCCCGCCTACAAGTTGGAGTACCAACCATGTATTTTACTCTTTCTCAGGTAATTAAGACCCCAGACTGGAATTTTTTGAGAAATAAAACAGTGAATGTCCGACATACCAAAAAGACTGAAGGCTTTGGTATCTTGGGAATCAACTGCGGTTGAATTCTCGGAGAGATCACATTTACCAACAACGACGCAGGATCCCCAGAGTATGGTTAGAAGCATGACCGTCGACCCCGCGAGCAGGCCCATTCCGATCAGAACCTGACTCTGAGCAACCTCCTTGGAGCCAGAGAGGCCAGAAACTGAAATGCAGAAAACAGACTACACATTATGATCAACTTACTTATCCTCGTCTGTCGAGTGTTAACTATGATGAAAAAATTTAACTGATGCTATTTTTTTTATGATATAAAAAAAAGAGTCTTTAACTAGTCCAGATTCGCCGGCGCCAGCTCCCCCTGATGATCGATGCGCCAGTTCCAGCCGGGTCCTGCCTCCCACCTGCCGACTCTCTCTGGCATATAGGTGCGAGGTTTCTTTGGCCTGGGCAGTCTTGGAGTGATGGTCGTCCCTGGAGGCGTTTGGCTTTGGCTTCGACGTGGCCCTGCTGCTCCGAGCTTTAGACGCCTCGCCAGTCATGGCTGGAGGCCTGGCTGGGCGAGTTCTCATGTTGTTGTTGCGGTTGTAGGTTGAGGTACCTCCTCACTTTGTCGTGAGGACGTTTTTGGCTGTGTTACCGCATCTTTGATGCCGGAATCGCTGTAATCTGGACTCTGTCCTTTTTTCTTCTAATGCATTGGACGCGCAAAGCTTTTGCGTGTTCGCAAAAAAAAAAAAAAAAAAAAAAAAAAGAAATGGGTAAGAAAGCAGGAACGATGAAAAGAAAACGATCCGAGAACTGGCTGACCGAGGATGAGCAGGGCGTCGGGGAGCGCGCCGAGGATGGGGAGGAAGAGGCCGCCGACGATCCCGGGGCCGAGGATCTCGAGCAGCAGCTCGCTGCCGGCGGAGAGGTAGGTGGCGGACTTGAACATGAGGAAGCCGTAGGCGACGGCGAGGAAGAGGTTTCCGCCCACGGTCTGCGTGCACGGCAGGAACCCGTACGTCATCTCGCACCCCTCCTCCTCCCCGGCCGCCTCCGACGGGAGACGGAGCGTGGCGGCTGAGCCGGCGCTCGACGGGAGGGTGTCCGTGGTGAGGAGGCGCCCATGGGCCGAGACGGCGCCGACGAGGAGGACTGCCAAGAGGACGATAAGGAGGCGCGGCGGCGGCATGGTGTGAGCGAGTGGAGCGGGAATGATGATGCGGCCGCGGCGGTGTGGCCTGTGGGGTAATTAAGGGACGCGGTGAGAGAGAGAGAGAGATAAGGGTCGGACGGTGGTGGTCCGGCTGGCTCGGATGCGCCGGCGCGCCAAGATGTGGCAGCAACGGCTACGTGGATTGGATACGTCGCGCGATTGTGCATCGTCTGCCGAGGCCGACGCGTGGAGCGAAAGCGTTGTCCGTTAACATTCTTTTGTTCTTCTGATGATGAAAAGGTACTAACATGGTCCATTGCGTGGAGGAGAAGAGGAAGTACAGAATTCGGTGGGGTCGGAAAGGGTGACGGGCTCTTTGTAAAATAAAAATAAAAAATTGCAAAGAAAGAAGGTGCCGGCCTGAAGGACACGAGTCATGGCGAGAGAACGCCTCCTGTTTCGCTTCTTTGGTGTTTCGCTTCTTTGGTGATTAAAAAATGGGTTTAAAAATTACCCGATGCGGCGGTGCCGACTGCCGACCGACGTCAAAGCTCGCTGCTTCGTTGTTTGCTCTGGATTTGTGCAAGAGAGTGATGGGGACGGCAAGGATCATTTCTTCCCCTGCCGGGGCCGTGGCTGCTTACTTAAGAAGAACGAGCTAGGTCATCCATCTTACCAGGCATCTCACGTGGACAAGGGATAGATGGTCACGCAGTTTGGAATAGGCTATGCAGAAAAAAAAAAAAAAAAGTTTGGCCTGTGGCATCTCACGTGGACTCTCCTCATACAATGACGTCACACACGATTTTAGCAAAATGAATTAGGAAAAGTGAGGTGACAATACTGTCACACTTCCCTTCCCCTATACACTGTTACGCTCCATTTTAGGAAACTAAATCAATATTTAAGGGAAAAATAATCACTCGTCAAAATTTTCGCTGGCGGGAAACTAAGGTGGCAATGGTGTCACCTTTCCTTCCTCTAACGCAGTGATGCACAAGATTTATGCCCGGTTCTTTTCGGTTCTGGCTTGAGCTGTCCAAAAAAACTGCAGTAGAAATAAGCTCATGACAAATTGAAGTCCAGTTCTTTTCGGCTTCTACTGTCTTAGCTTATTGTCTGAGCTTTACAATGAAAAAGTATGTCATGCACCTTGAATGATTTTGTGTTCTAACAATGAAAAGAATGCATCAATTCTAAACACTCACATCAGAGATCAATAGTGTGCAGTAGTATACACACATTTATCATCGTACCCAAAAAAAAGATCAATCAGAGGCCCATGAACACAGTCATGGACTAAAATCATCAAACACGCACACAAGTAGTATGATCAGACAACCGATGAGCTCTTCGCCCCTATCTTTCCGGCAGCCGTGGACACCCTCCCAACGGCGTAAGCGACGAGCTCTTTGAACGCCAAAATCGATGGGTGAGGAGGAGGGCGGCGGGAGCAGCAGGCCAGCCGGAGGGGGCAACGCCAGTCGACGGCCACGAGCTCGAGATGAGGTGGGCGGCGGCGGTAGGAGCAGGGCGGCGGGAGCTCGAGGTGGGCAGCCACGGGAGCGGCGAGGTACCGGCAGGGGCGGCTCGGGAGTGGCGGGATGCTCGGGGCTGGAGCAGAGACGACGGCGGCGCTCGCAGGTTGAGTAGAGCCGGCGGCGGTTCTCGCGGTTGAAGCAGGGGCGGCGACCCTCGGGGGGTGGAGCGGCGGCGCTAGGGGATGGAGCAGCACGGCTGGCGGCGCTCGGGATCTGGCCGACGAGGTGGGGTAGTCAACAGGCGGCGGCGGCAGGCGGCGGAGTTGCTCCTAGCGGCGGCGGCGGACTGGGAAGAGAGAACCCTAGCGACAGGAGCTCGGGAGGGAATGGGTAGACTGCGAACTGTTCGCTTCGGGGAGAGAGAGTTGATGAAAAGAAGAAAATGACAGGAAAACTGTTCGAGGGCAGCCTGGTGGCATTTGGATGTAATTTTCATCTGAAATAGGGGCAACAAAAAAAAACGGTTCTTGGGACTTGCGGGAAACTGGGGTGTCCTAGCTTTTCCCCACTGTGAAGGATTGGCTGAAGCCGACTGTCTCAGGAAACGGCTTAAAATTCAGTTCTTTTAGATTTAAGCTTATTTTCACCTAGAACCTGCTGAGAAGCTCCAAAAGAATTGGGCCTTAAGAAACAAGATTAGGAAGATAAATCCCGATCTAGTCGAAATTAACTACTCATCAAAGTGGTACGTTCTGGAGGTTTGACAACGCGCCCTTGGAAGGAGGGGAGGAAGGAGCATGCTCGACTTTTCAGCATTGGTTATCCAAGGATGGTGTTGGTCCCAAATTTTTTAGAATTAATTAAATAGAAATGATTAGGTTTTATACTCTTGTTTTGACGAGGTTGTGTGGATGTTGCAAATATTTTGTGTTGGCTATATTAAAAATGAAAAAAAAAATCTTATTAGTACACGTATACAAATTAGTCCTCTCGTACTTCATATGTTTGTATGCCTTTTTTTCTCTACAGAGAGCATGCAGGAATCTGCCGTCCTACTAATTATTAAAACAAAAAATTCTATACTCAATAATTAATTTGATTACTCACCCGTCTACGTCATTGAATTCGTTTCGATGAGTGCTTCAAAACTAGATCTCATATGTCTATGTTTCAAGAAAAAAATCGCATTTGCCAAAATACAGCGTACTGGTTGCCATATTTTTAGACATCGCGATGGTATGCACAGTTTAATAGCGGGTCTTCAAGTGTTTCTAACTACTAATTATGGTATCATCTTTAAAAAAAATAGTGTCATGCAATCTTGTATCGGTGTAGAACGACATACACCAAACTGGCAACCAAATTAATATTTCTGACAACGAAGTAGTATACAACTAGGTGAATGCCCGTGCATTGCTATGGGTACTGGATTTTTTTTGTCGTCGAATATTTACTTGTAAAAGTAGGTTGACCATAAATATGCACTTATATATTAAATATAAACACATAGCATCCAGAAACATTAAATATTCAACTCCCATAATTCGGTGCACATGTGTGTTGATAAGGAAGGATACATGTATGTACGTAGGAGTACCAAAGTATGTCAATAAATTTGGTAGAATCTCTCTCTCTTGTATGCAGAGTCAGAAACTTGTATAGTATAATTGTGTTACCCATGCAAATTGAGCATTTCTCCAACAAAACAGCAAAATCCTTAACTAAGTTGTGTCTACTACTGTTATTTAAATAGTGGATGGCCCCATTGCAATGGACATGAATCCAGTGCTCATTTGGCAAAGGTTTGCCCCCTCCACCTCTTCCCTGCAACCATCATAGAATTTTTCAAGAACGGGGAATCCAACAAAGAAACTTCCGATACTACCATGTGCCCATGTCTGACCTGCACACATCGAGTCAGTTCTGAAGATTTGAGTTTGTCTTCAGCCCGATCTCTTTCGTGTTTGCTTCAACTGCTTGCTCCCACTGCAAGGCACCAGCACCTTCCCTGCAGCGCACATGCAGCTCAGAATAGGCAGAAAAGAGTATATCAGGAGGAGAATAAAGATCCGGTTCAGCTCACCTTGGCAGGAGCAGCAGCTTGGGGAGGTGGTCGCCGGAAGTCACCGGCAGCGGTTTCGGGTGGACTTCGCCAGAAGCACCTCGGGCAGGCGACCACCAGCTCGTCCTCTCTGGCTCCCGCCGTTCCTGCGCCGCGGCGAGCTCCTTCCGGCCGAACTCCTTCCGCCGTCCGCAGGCGTAGCCGAGCGCCACCGTCGCCCCGCCTTGGTCATCACTGTTGGCTACCACGACCACGCCTGAAGCTCCGTCGCCTACCATGGACTTGGCCCGCTCGGCCCTGCCTTCGGCTGCTCGTCGTGGCGAGGCCGTCTACGGGAGCGAGCGCGAGCTTGGATGGCGGCCGACACGCCCGTATTCTCCAGCGCATCGGTCGTTTGTGTGGTGGAAGAGGCGGCGGCGCCTGAGCGTCGGAGGCCCGACCTATGGTGGGAGGAGTTGGGGTAGCCGCAGGGGCGGAGGCAGGAATGAAGCTTAAGGGGGGCCAGGGTAAATCATCCATTGGGGGGGGGGGGGCAACCATGCTAATTCCCTCTAAAATTTGCTTCTAAACATGGCTTAAGCATAAAATTTTACTTGATGTGTACATGCATATGGGGGGCCAAGGCCCCTGCTGGTCCCCCCTAGCTCCGCCACTGGGTAGCCGGCGAGAGGTGGGTGGAAGAGGCGGCGGCACCGCGGATAAACGAGGCAAGGATGGCAAGGACATAGAGTTTTTTTCTCGAATAAACGTTTCACGGGCCTGCTGGGCTTATCACGAGGCAAATCAGCACGCGAGGAGCGATAGAAAGCCTACCTGGCCTAAACGACGTGCAGACGAAGGGAGGCAGAATCGCTTGGCAGGATTTTCTGCCGGGTTACACCATCACCAACTCCCATTTAATAGTAAAGATATGTCAAGTACTATGTGACAACAATCTGACAATTATTGATGAAAAAAAGTTGTTGGAACATGTCACCATGTGATCTACAATAGTTTTAAAGATCCCACTACGAGTAAGACAATGGTAAAAACTTAACGTCAATCGGGTTAGTGGTTGAAAACATAAAAAAAATTGAAGTTTGAAATCAAAGAAATCTTTCCGATGTCATGGTTGCAATTATTAGTTGAAAGTAAGAAAGAGGATACAATGCAGCATGAAAACCTTAGGGTGTGGGCGTGTGGCGGCTGCTAGATAATCTTGTCCACTAAAAAAATACATGGTATGAGAGAAATACAAAATCCCATCAATCATGTGACGGTCTTATTTGCCGCGCTTTGCAGGGGATATGGAGTCATCGCCACCGGAGAATTCAAGCTACGCATGTGGACCTTTTATTATGTTCACTTTTTATTTCTAAATTTCTGATAACATTAGAGATATAATTAAAATTCATGTAATCATTAGATATGTATAGATCGTAAGATCTTATAGTATAAGCTTTAAAAAGTATTTATATAAGTTTTAAATTTGTCTCTACAATTCATTAGAGTTTTTCAAGATGCATCAAAACCACTGACGTGTATCAAATAAAATGTTCATGGACTCGTGAAATACATAAAATAAAAATAAATAAAAGATACCAGACGCAAAATCAATCCAAGGACAAATCCTCTCAGCAATAGTGGGCTGGCCCCAGGAGAACCAAAGTATAGCGTGGAGGGCCTGTCCGGGAGGTCCTGTGTGTCGCTCGTTAGCGGCGCTTTCGCTCAGCGCCGCCTACATGGCTGGCCCCGCGCCGCGTACGTGGGCCGGCCCAATTGTTTCGCGCGTGCAGAAAACGATTCGCCCCACTGCTTGGACCGTTTCTGGCCTGTTTTGAATTTTTTCGCTGCTTTTCTCCGGCCATATTTTTTAATACACGAATACTTTTTAAGCTGAATAATTTCAAAATATGAATATTTTGCAAAAAATAAAAACGAAAACCAAAATGGTTCCAAATTTGAAAATGGCGTCATTAAAAAAAAATCAAATTTGGAAACATATTTAAATTTGGAACCATTTTAAAAAATGAACAATTTTTAAATTTGGAACCATTTTTAAAATGGAACCATTTTATAAAATGAATCATTTTTAAATTTGGAACCATTTTAAAAAATGAACAATTTTAAAATTTGGAACCATTTTAAATTCAAAACAATTTTGAATTTTAGAACCATTTTCAGAATGGAACCATTTTTAAATTTGGAACCATTTTCAAAATGGAACCATTTTTAAAAATGAACAATTTTCAAATTTGGAATCATTTTAAATTTAGAACCATTTTTAAATTTGGAACCAGTTTCAAGAATTAAACAATTTTCAAAAAACAAAATTTAAAAGAACAAAAAAAGTAAGAAAAGAAAAAAGAATCGAAAACAAAACAGAAAAAGAAACGAAAAAGTAAAACAGAAACAGAAGAGAAACGAGAAAAAAAGAAAAAAAAACGAAAGAATAAAGGGAAAGCCGCCCGATGGGCCGGCCCGGCAGAAGCTCCCCGTTAGCGGCGCGGCAGATTCGCGCCGCCAACGAGCCTCACATAGGATTTGCCCGCAACAGGCGGCGAAACCCGAAAGGCCCGTCTGATCACGAACCTGATGACCCTCGTCTCGCAACCTGAAATTTCTGTGAAACAACCTAGCCGACATGCTTGCGGTCGCCGATCTCGCTGATCAGTGGCCACCGCCGTGGTAGCTCTGTGGGTCATCCCAGTTAGGCTCTTCCTGATTTGCCTCGTCGGTGTTAGGGCTCCTTTTCTTTTCGCGGGAAGGTGTTAGGGCTCCAGGCGCTTCAGGCTTCTTCAATTTTTGTTGCTGTGCTGGTTAGTTTTTTTTTATGGACACACACCATACACGGGCATAGTGATAGTGATGCTAAACTCATCTGATGCTTGATTCGATACTTCTGAATTAGTACTTCAATTTAGTGTCATAGTCTTTAGGCGTGTAACTGTCATTCTGCTCCGGTGTCAGGTACCTGTAGATGCATCTCTGAATACTCTGAAGATCAACAACAACACCTTCAGTTAGCTCCGACATGATACAGCCGCAGAAGATCCCTGGAGTGGATTGATCCAAGATGGATGGCCAGGATGACGCTTCTTTCCCATCCAACGGCCCTGAGCGTCGCTTGTAGACTGTTTACGGTTTTACCCTTGTCTAGAACTAGCTGTATCTGAACTCTGAATTGGGACAACTTTGTAATCTTGCTTGAGCCTACACTTTCGATATAAAGGTATAGGTGGGGAGGCTAGGAGGATCAAGCAATCAAAAACCCTAAATTTTATCATGTTCTTCATGTCTTTACTTAGTTATCTTAGCTAAATCTGAGCCACCGGAGCTCCATCCCCTTCTTCTTCTTGGTGACGAATTGCCAGGCACCGCAGCCTGACATTCTGGTATCAGAGCCAGCGATCAAGCTGCGCGTTCTCCCTCCCTCCCAACCCATCGTCACCACCAGGTTACCGGCTATCTTAGTCCGGCAGTAAAATCCCTACCTCAACACCCAAATTCGGCCCTTCATGCCGACCAGAAACCGTAATCATTCTCAATCCAGAGAGCGCGCGGCAGCGCGGGAGGAGGCTCAAGAACGCGCTGACATACCTGACGCGCCGGTCATGGACGACGCGAACATCCACGCCAATCTTCCGCAGGAGGTGCAGAACCTCTCGGAGCGCCTCGATCTACACCAAGCTCACGCCGCCTCATCGATGGCGTCTATCCGAAGCGAAATTTCCAAGATCTCCGACATGCTCGCGAGTCTGGCGGTTAACATCGGCAAACAACCATCCATGGAGAGCACGGGTGTCGCGGACCAGGGTTCTTCGACTAAAGGTCCACCCTTTCCTCACCCTCCACCCCTTCCAGCTACCACTCTCTCCACGATTGCTGAGATGCCAACACCGGCGACCACGCGCAGTACCACACCACCGCAAACCCAGCCACTCCAATTCGGCAACCTCACGCCGGACAAACTTCCACATCCACAGTTCCCAGGTCAACCGCAACATGTTCGACAAAATACCCAAACCACTCCAGAAAAACACCGACCACCCAATTAGCATCTACGAGCCAAGACATCCAGCATCAAACTCAACACACAAATCCACTCACCCAACCCCAATATTACCATCAGCAAAATTCCCAACCTTTCATCATGAATCCATTCCTACAAAACCAGCTTCAGCTTCTGCCACCCCACTATCCCTACTACCACTCACCGTACCAAGCCATGCCATTTCCGCAAGCCTACCCTCCAATGCCAACACAACAATACTACAACCCATACCCAAACCCACCCATACCACAACAACCACAATACCAGCAACACCAACCTCAACACCCACCACAATACCAAAACCACCAGCCACAACATCCTCAACACAATGGCTCTGACAACAGCTCTCCTCTAGAAAACAACTCACCAAGAGACTCGCCAGAGCCGTATTTGTGTGCACCACATGTGGAGCTGCCAGTTTTCTCTGGTAATGGACCTCGAGCATGGATACTGGAATGTGAGGATGTATTCAACTTGGTCAATATTCCAACAGAACAGAGAGTACGCTGGGGTTTAGCTCACATCAGAGGACAGGCTAAAACATGGATCAGCAGTGCAGGTTTCAATCTGCAAACAATGTCCTGGTCTCATCTCTGTCAGGTGCTGATTGAAAGATTTCCAGATGTGCAAGTAGTGGATCCGATGGATCAGCTTCAGTTACTGAAAAAGTAACAGGTGTCAATCCTTACATCGATGCTTATGAAACATGGATGACAGCTTCAGCCTGATTTCTTCCTGGACAGATTTATTGCTGGTCTCAAGGAGAGCATAAAACATTCAGTCCTCTGTCAGAAACCTGCAACTTTATTGGCTGCCTATTGGTACGCAAGACAGTATGAAAAATCAGTCTTGTCAAACAATAGGAGACCTCCAGCACAAGTACAAGGACATCCTCAGCAGAGGAACTTACAACCTAGAGAAGCAAACGCTCCTGTCAGGCCACGCCTGCCGAAAAAGTGCTGGTACTGTCCTGATAACTGGGTACCTGGACACAGATGTGCAGGTATGCAAACAGCGATAAATGCCATCCAGATGAATGAAGAATATGAGGATGAGCAAGCAATGGTGCAAGTTATGCAAGAGGCTGAGATACCTGTTCAGCCACCAAATGGTGAAGAACAACAGCCACAACCTGCAGTGAACTGTATGCATATCTCTACATCAGCTTACACTGGCACTCCTAGTAGTGAAACAATCTCTCTGCTACTGAAATTTCAGAATGCTCGTGCAGTGGCCTTAGCAGATACTGGAAGTACAAATACGTTTATGGACTATGCATTCGCAGTAAAAAATAACATAGCAATGACTCCTGTACCTGCAAGGACAGTAACGGTTGCAGGAGGCGGTTCTCTCATTTCTGAAGCAGTAGCTACTGATTGCACCTTCCAGATTCAAGGCCACACTTTCAAAGCAAACTTCAGAATTCTGAAGCTCCAAGGCTCAGACATCATTCTGGGAGTTAACTGGTTTAAGCAGTACAATCCGGTAACGTTTGACTTTGAGCAGAGAACATTGACAATCAGGCATGATAGCTCTGATATTACCTTCAAGGATCACTTACTACCAGCAGCTAATCTGTTGATTTCTAGTGTGGAATGCTCCAAGTTACTGGAAAATGGAGCCAGTGGCTATATCTTGCTAAGTCCAACTGAATCAGTGACTGCAGCTGATGATACATCTTCTGCCAATATTCCTTGGTCAGTGGAACATCTTTTGCAAGAATTTCAAGATATCTTCAACCCTCCTGAGGGACTTCCTCCTCACATAACCGCTGATCACACAATTCCATTGGTTCCGGATGCTAAACCACCTAACATTCGTCCTTATCGAATGTCACACAGTCAGAAGAACATTGTGGAACAACTTGTAGCTCAAATGCTCAAGACAGCAGAGATACGCCCTAGCAGCAGTCCTTTCTCTTCCCCTGCAATCCTTGTCAGAAAAAGAGACAAATCGTGGCGTCTTTGCATTGACTACAGAGCCCTGAATGAATTAACAATTAAGAACAAGTTTCCAATTCCAGTGATAGAAGATCTCCTTGATGAACTTTATGGTGCAACTATTTTCTCCAAGCTTGATCTTCGTTCGGGTTATCATCAAATCCGTATGCATGAGCCGGATATTCCGAAGACAGCATTCTCCACACATGTAGGTCATTATGAATACCAAGTCATGCCCTTCGGGTTGAGCAATGCACCTGCCACGTTTCAAGAGCTAATGAACTCAGTGTTCTCCAAGTATCTGAGGAAGTTTGTGCTCGTCTTCTTTGACGATATCCTAGTATACAGCAAGGATCTTGCTGAACACAAACAACACCTTCGGCTAGTCCTGCAAACCTTGCACAACCACCAACTCAAAGCAAAGATGAGCAAATGCACATTTGCACAACCGCAAGTGGAATATCTTGGGCACATCATATCTGGCAATGGAGTTGCTACTGATCCTGCTAAGATCCAAGCAATTGTGGATTGGGTTACACCAGCTAACATCCGGAAACTAAGAGAATTCCTTGGTCTGTGTGGGTATTACAGATGGTTCATTAAGGACTTTGCTCTAATCTGTCAACCCTTGTACGATGCATTGAAGAAAAATTCGTTCAAATGGGGTATTGAGCAAGAACAAGCATTTCAGAAATTGAAAATTGCAATGACAAACCCTCCAGTTCTCGGCATGCCAGATTTCTCCACTCCCTTCATTCTTGAAATGATGCAAGTGGAACTGGGATTGGTGCAGTACTTATGCAACATCGCAAACCCCTGGCCTTCTTCAGTCAATGCTTGGGACCCAGAAACAGTGCTGCCTCTATTTATGAGAAGGAAGCTATGGCAGTTTTCCACTCACTGAAGAAGTGGCGCCACTACTTCTTAGGCAATCAAGTCATCATCCGCACGGATCAGCAAAGCCTCAAATGCCTAACAAGCCAACGATTACTTGAAGGCATGCAGCACAAACTGATGCTGAAACTCCTGGAGTTTGACTATCGCATTGAGTATAAGAAAGGTGCAGAGAACAGTGTCGCTGATGCCTGTCTCGGAAATTTCAGGATAATGAACCTGATTCATGCAATGCTACATCTCACACAATTCCAGTTTGGATGTCAGACATCTTTCTCTCATATGAAAATGATCCAGCCTGTGTCAAACTGTTGCAAGAATTATCTATCAACAAGGACAGCAACCCCAACTTCTCCCTCACTTCAGGCATCATCAGATACAAAGGGCGCATCTATGTTGGCAGTTCAACAGATCTCAGAAACAAAGTATTCTTGGCAATGCACGCATCAGTGCTCGGTGGTCACTCAGGCATTAAAGTCACATACCACAAACTAAAGAGACTATTCTATTGGCCGAAACTCAAGACATTCATTCATCAGCAAATCTCTGAGTGCCCTGTCTGTCAGATTTCCAAGACTGAAAAAATACCATACCCAGGACTCTTAAATCCACTGTCCATTCCAAAAATGAAGTGGTCAGAAATCAGCTTGGACTTTGTGGAAGGACTGCCTAAATCTCAAGGTAAAGATGTCATACTGGTGGTTGTTGACCGCTTAACCAAGTATGCCCACTTTATACCTCTCTCACACCCTTACACAGTTCAAAAGGTGGCTACACTCTTCTTTGATAATATTGTCAAGTTGCATGGTCCACCCACTGTGATTGTTAGTGATCGAGACCGTATCTTTACCAGCAGCCTATGGAAAGAAATCTTTGCAGCATATAAAGTCTCTCTGAATTTCAGTTCTGCATACCATCCGGAATCTGATGGTCAGACCGAACGTGTTAACCAGTGTGTTGAACAATACCTGCGTTGTATGGCATTTCAAGAACCAAAAAAATGGTGTCAATGGCTACCTGCAGCTGAGTGGTGGTACAACTGTGCATACCATTCCACAATTAAGATGTCACCGTTCGAAGCACTTTATGAATATCCACCTCCAATGCTTCAGGAAATATCCATACCTTGCAATGTCTCAGCTGAAACACAAGTTACATTAGCTGACAAGGATCACATGATCAAAACATTGCAGCAAACATGGCAGCAGCTCAGCAGTGCATGAAGAAGTATGCTGACCAACACAGAACTGAAAGAGAGTTTGCAGAAGGTGACACAGTGTACCTTAAAATGCAGCCATATCGTGAAACAGCATTGGGGCTCAGGAACTCCCTCAAATTGACCTCCAAATGGTATGGTCCTTTCCGCATCATCAAGAAAGTTGGCAGAGTTGCATAGAAGCTCCAGCTACCGGAAGGTACCCAACTTCATGATGTCTTTCATGTTAATCAGTTGAAGAAACATTTGGGCAAGCATGCAGTTCCCAATGCGAAGCTACCCATTCTCACTCCTGATGGGAAGGTAAAAACTGCACCTTTAGCTGTCTTGGAACGTCGTCAGATACCTCGTTCTGTTGGTTCCTATGCAGTTGCAGTGCCTCAATGGTTGATACACTGGGAAAACATGGCTCCGGAGGAGGCCACCTGGGAAGATGCATCTTACATTCAAGCAACATTTCGTGATTTCAAGCCCTGAGGTCTTGAGTTAAGGGGGCGGCACTGTCAGGTACCTGTAGATGCATCTCTGAATACTCTGAAGATCAACAACAACACCTTCAGTTAGCTCCGACATGATACAGCCGCAGAAGATCCCTGGAGTGGATTGATCCAAGATGGATGGCCAGGATGACACTTCTTTCCCATCCAACGGCCCTGAGCGTCGCTTGTAGACTGTTTACGGTTTTACCCTTGTCTAGAACTAGCTGTATCTGAACTCTGAATTGGGACAACTTTGTAATCTTGCTTGAGCCTACACTTTCGATATAAAGGTGTAGGTGGGGAGGCTGGGAGGATCAAGCAATCAAAAACCCTAAATTTTATCATGTTCTTCATGTTTTTACTTAGTTATCTTAGCTAAATCTGAGCCACCGGAGCTCCATCCCCTTCTTCTTCTTGGTGACGAATTGCCAGGCACCACAGCCTGACATCCGGCAGCTAATATTGTGTTCGGAATGTTCCCGACTTTTGCAGTAGCAGCTTAGCATCCTCATTGTACTTCATATATATGCTTCGTGCAAAATGCTTGTCAAGTTTCATAGCATTTGGCAGTTACCACAGTGTTTCTGTTCGATATTCCCCTTGTTCGAACTCCATGTTCTCACATGGCAAGTAGTATGCCATGACAGTTCACAAAAAAAATCCCAAGACTGCACAAATGTAAGAAGTCATCTTGAGAACATCTTTACCAACACAATGGTCCAAACAATACATCCACAGCAAATTCCCACCCCAGCACAATTTTCGCCAGGGTGAGCAAACATCACATACAAAGAAAACAATGACGTATCGAAACTGCACAAATAATCTACTAACAGTCGTGTCTTTCCACACGATGAATCACCAAAAAAAGCTGGTTGCGCCATGCTGCACTATCGCATCGCTGCTCCCTCGCATGTGAGGAGCTCTTGCTTGGCATGCATTGAGGCGGCGGTGGCGATGTCGGGGCCGCCTGTGGCCTTGATCTGCTGCTGGTGGTACAGCTGCCGTAGCCTCTCGATCTCATCCTTGAGCGCCTCTTGATGAGCTGCATTGCATATTTTGGGTGAGTTTAAGCAAATAGCCTCAATGGTATACTTAAGTAGAGAGACAGTCAGAAGACTGTCTTGAGGATTGTTTATTTCCCCTGTTAAGTAACTTGGTTTGCATAAAAAAAATGCATGTAAGTGGAATTGTGCATTTTCTTCCAATTAACCAAAGGGTTCGATGTGCTGGTTGGTGCACGAAACTGAATAGGGCATCAGAGCTCATATCTCTTGTAGAGAAATGCAGAAACTAGACAAAATGGACAGGAAGGTTAGGTACCATCTTTGAAGATCTTGTCTTGTGCTAGGGCGGCAATTCTTTGCCTGAGATGGCTGTTGCCGACAGTCAGTAATGACCGCTGGTGATCCAGGAAGGCCACGCGAGGGGACAGTGCGGACACCTCCATCTGCACGAAGTAAACAACCAATCAAAATTTGGTTCTCTTTTGGTAAGTTTCTCTTTTGTTGTCTCTGAACTGCCTCAAGTAATAGCTAATACTCTTCTTCAAGAGTACCAATGACAGTTGATTCCTCACACACACAAACCTGGGGACTGTTTGTTTGAAATGAAAGAGATTCTCAGGAAATTCACAAGAAATGTTTCAGTTCCCGCAGGAACCGAATAAGGACGTACGTGGAGAAGTATTCACTATTCTTATGTTATTGCAGGGGAGTAGTATTCACAATTCAGTGCATGCAAGACTATTTTCTTGTCTCCCTTGATATATTTTTTGTAGTTTTTGGTTGTGGTCAGTGTGTATGAGGTAGAAGTGAAGTGATCACCTGGAGACCGGTGACGCTGCGTTCAAGCTCAGAGATGTACTGCAACTTCCGAACTCTTGATCTCTGTGCTGACTGCCTGTTGGCCAATATTCTGAAAAAAATGTACCCAACCAATTTGCTGTTAGGTTCCCGGTGTTTGGCACATTCAGATGCATACAGAGCGATATGATGGCACATTTCGGTGAACTTTTGACAAGAAACCAGGCACATTTGAGTAATATGTGGACCTGAATGCAGTATTTGTTCATGAAATTGCAGGTGCGAATTTGAACTGTATGCTAATTTTATTTCTGAGGGGTCAGATGTGAAATATCGTACCCTACATTTGTGCTCTCTGTCACTGTAGGAGTTGTATGCAGGGTCTGTGAGTCCGCGGTAAATGTATGCAGGGTCGTATATCTGGTACTCGTGATCCTAAATTACATTATTTTTCCGAGGGAAAACAAAAACTTCTGATTCAGTCAGAACGTGCTAGCAGTAGATAAGCATTGGATCTAGAGATATACTAGAGCAAAAAACAAATGTACATGGTAGTTAGAATTCCAATGTTTGGGCAACCAAACCGATGCGCCATGTTCAAAGCAGGAATCATTGTGTTTCTACTGTTTTACCGTAGTAAATAAACGAACAAAAATTAACTCTTGTAGCAAAATGTGATAGACCTCTTGACCCTCTTGGGGTCGCCGTAGCCGTCCGTGGCGCGCGCGCCGGCGGTCCCCTCCTCCGCATCCCCCATGTCCATGAAGCCCCCGCCGTCAGACGACACGGCCGGCGCGTCGACGTCGGAGAACATGGACATGAGCTGCTCGTCGTCGAGCCTGTCGAACTCGTCGCCGCCGCCGCTGCTGAGGACGTCGTCCATCGGGACCGCCTCCAGGAACGCCGCCGAGTCGCTGGCCGAGCGGCGGTGCGCTCCCCGCCTCGCCGCCGCGAACCCCAGGAAGTCTCCCGCCGCCGACCAGTCCTGCCCCGCCGCGGTCGGCGCCCTCGGCGGCAACTGCGCCATTTCTTGCTCTACTACTGTCTTCTCCCCGCTACAACAAAGCTAGCTAGCACTACGCTACAGGTGTATGTGCATCGGCTACAAGTGTAGAGAGAGAGTGTAGGTGGAGATGAGATGCGTATATATCGTCGTGCAAGTGTGCGTGTCTGTAGGTGCACATCACATGCATGGTGGGGACATGCTGCATTGGTGTGGATGCATGCTAGTATAAGTTGGTGGTTTGATGGCCATTATGCATGTGTTTAGGAACTACGGCATCAATTAGATCCAAGAGATATGGTAGGTGCTAGAATGCAGTACGGGTATCATGACAATAATTTCATCTCATGTCAATGCCACATTAAGTCACCAACTTAGCTACTACTCCACATAGAAATGTAGGAGTAACTAATGACAAGAAATGAGATGGCATTGCCTGTTCACCTCAGTGCAGAGCTTAAGAGAGGCCATGTTAGGGGTGACATTTAACTAGTCTGAGAGAGTTAGTTAGTTACAAGTCTGAAGATTTTAAAAAGCGATAAAGGCAAGGGCAGCTGGGTAGGAACAAGGATGGAGGTCACATGATGGGCGGAAAGGAGACAGCTAGCAACAGCTAAGTGAGAGAGTGCTACTGTAGGTAGATTGGAGATGAGTTATTATATATGCATATTTGCTTCACTAGTTAATCATGGAGTTGCAGGGAGGAGAAGTTATCCCTGCTATGCTAGCTTGTGGATTCTCAGAATTCAGCTGGCAGCGGCAGCAGCTCAGCTGGGCCAGCAGTCCATCACGTCTCCGCAACCACGTGCAGTGGCCCAGAGAGAGAGAGAGAGAGCTGATGCTGTTCCCCTCCATCTCATCTCCTTGCCAATCTCCATCTCATCTCCTTGCCAATCTGCCATTCCGTAGATGGATGTAGTAGTTCAAATTGGGCATTGGTTTACATTCTAGACTAGATCCAGTTTCTGGTAGCTGAGTGGATCTTGCATCAATGGGTCCTTTTGCCTTTTCTTTCCTCATATGGATCAATCCGGAGAACAGAACTGAAGCAGTCTTACTTTTTTTTTTAATCGACGACACGTACGCTGAGCCTCGAACGTGTCAGAAATTTTTATGTTTTTGCGGGGGTGTCAGAGCTTGTTGCCTTGTCTTTTTTTTGCAAGGAAGATAGAGATATATTAAAACCAGGTCCTTACAGAACACCCCAGAACAAAGTTAAAATTACAATGTAGTCCTTCTGGAGCTCGGAGACGAAGATGAAGCAGAACGTGCCGCCGGCGCGCCGCCGCTGCTCCTCCCAAACCTTGGATCGGAGGAGTCCCCCTGCGGACGGGAAGTCGACGAACCTCGACTCCAAAGAGACTCCACCCTGCACCACCGTCGTCACCGCCTGGCTTCAAGACATCTGAATCTTCCGGAAACTTGAAAATCCGGCGCCGCCGCACCACGGCCGCCGGCGGGGGAAGGGCCCGTGCCACAGGTCCCAGGAGCTGTGCACGAACCAGGGGAGGCAGGTCCATGGCTCGACTCCACCGAGCCGCGCCACCGACGAGGACGACCGCCACCGCAAAACACCACCCCAGCCGCACCACCTCGCCACCGCCGCTGGGGAAGCACCCACACACACCTACCTGTACATAAGCCGGGATCCGGGGCTCCCCCACCCTCCCGCCGCCGGAGCGGCCGGCGGAGGGGAGGGGAGCCGACGAAGTCGCCGCCGGAGAGGTGGAGCGCACGGGAGATTCACAAATCGCCTCTCCTACTACTGTAGCGGGGGAGAGGATAGAGTCCAAGGTCTCTTAGCTTGTTGCCTTGTCGGCACTCAGCATACTATCGGTATGATTTTCAGTGGCGTTTGCCGGGCAATGATGGGAATATTTTCAAATAGAGAAAAAAAGAGTGATTCCCATTTCATTTTTCAGGGAGTAGTCTTGCGGTAATAGCTCCGGACCCAACATGACATACAATTGCACAACGTGACGACGACGATATCGCCATTATTAAAATTGCTCACGATATTATTGGAGTCTAAGGGCAATTCCTTGTTATATCATTGGAGTATTTTTTCAGAGGAATTTTAAGAATGGCGATATCATATGGTTATGTGAGCAATTTTAAGAATGGTGATATCGTCATCGTTGTCACGTTAACGTGTCACATGATATGACATTCTTATGTAGGTAATACATGGATATTGCACGTTGTGGGCAATTTTAGAATGGTGATATCATACGTGACAATTTTGATAAACTTTCACTCATTCTCCAATGATATAACAAGGAATAACAATTTTACTAAAATGCTAATGCCCATGTATTACGTACATAATGTGACAATCATAGTAGATATTTTCAACAAAAAGTAATTAATCACTATGTATGATGGCGTGTTTTAAAAGAGAAAGGAAAAGTCTCTTGAAATATTTCTTAATGTTCATGTATATAATAATGCATTTGAGTCTTCAAATAAAGTTTTATCAACTGAGGATGTTGTTTTGGTCATATGGATACTGACGAGAAACAAAAGTAAGGAGGCTATATGAAACTATAGCATACATCGCTACTAGAGAAAATATTAAACATTCACTTATCAACTATAGTACAATACAATTGTAAGCATAAAATAAATATCACAAATTTTCTTTATGACAAACACCAAATACAAACTAGATGCACACGCTCACGTGATACCTATTCAGGATTGGAATTGTGGAGTTTAAAAGTGAAAAAGTTGCCGCATACACCATGATTGACAAGGACGTGGCCTTCTACTGCAAGAGTAATCCATTGTAACAAGACATACATGACGTCAAAACCAGGGTTTATGTCCCTAATGGGTTATGGGTACAACCCCTTTTGCAGCCATCCAACCAATATACTTGGTCTATGACACCAACTACTTAGAACATGTTAAGAGAGATTAAATCAAGGAGGGGAGTGATATGTACATAACATTTATATGCCTTTTGAAGTTTATTATATTATTTTCTTAAATATTTGCCATGATTACAAGTTTCCTTTAAGGTTTTCCATGGATTTTCACTGAATTCCATATATTTGTTATTCAATGCTGAAAGGAAAAAACTCTTTCACATATTTTTAAGTTTCTGAAATCTACCAAACATGAAACAAGTAGGGGAAGACCACAAAATTTATTTTTGGTGACAAAGAGGACCAACACCAGAAGCACCTGAGAGGACACCCGGTGGTGCCAAAAGGCCCCATCGATGCGGTTTACCTCCAAACCGCGTCGAGGTGGGCCTAGGTACCGTCGACCATCTGATTGTGCTGCCCTTTGGCCGAGAAATGCTCCTTGACCTAAAAACCCTATATATATGAAACCCTTCGGATTTTTATTGTGAGTACATCTGCTGTACAAAAAAACACAAAACAAATAAGAAGCAATCCACCTCCGCAGCAAGAATGGAGGGGAAAACACTCCGGAATCACTTTTGGCCGCATCTCCATCGACTCGCTCATTGCCACCATGATGAATAGGGAGTATCCACCCCATCCTATGGGTTTGTGGAAATAGCTTGATCAAATCTCTCTATGTTCTATCATTATTTTTAGAATCATATAAGATACACTTCATGATTATGGTCATTGATATGTATTATTGCTGTTGTATTTTTTGCTTATGAGATATTTTATTGAGATGCAATCATTTATTATGTTTTTCTTTGATGCATTTATAGATGTATAAGATTAGTCTGTTCTTGATGCTAGACTTGATAAATCTAGGAGATAGGACAATAGCAGAAATAGTGCTCACTCCATCGAGTGGATCTTTTGGTGTGATTAGCTCAATGTCAGTAAGAGTAAAAGAACTTAGGCTTATTAACACCCTTCTTGAGCCACGTCACTAGGGATAATAATGATGAGGTACCTCTTGAGTAGCCGACATATACCCAATTTCATGCCATAGAACTTTCTACCTAAACCAAGACGTAGTGTGGATTGAATGTGCTTAGGAGGAGTATTAGCTTGATGCGGGGCATGTTAGGCATTAGGACGTGATGCCAATATACATGCTATCATACTTGACATCACAAGTTGGCACTTATAGTTATGCCTTTTCTCATATCAGTGCTTATTATTGTGTGCCACCATGTTTTCGAGAGAAAGAAGGGAACCCAAATCCTGTTTCACTTTTCTCATGTAAGAAACATCTTCCATCTCGGTTCAAAAGTATATTTAATTTAACCGATTAATTATTACTTTTTTCACTACCGCTATAAATGACACCTAGTTCGGTGGTGTTGGGGAGAACAAGATAGTTTTCAGTTTTTTACATGTTATTAGATGGAGTAGACAGCTACATATACTTCCTTGTGTTCGATATTAAACTCTGAATTAGCTTGTGATGACGAAAGATGTTGTTACAACACTCTGCACTTGTAATTCCAACGAGTTGGTAATCACCACTGATGTTGTCATCAATCATTTTTATTGGTGGAAGTAAACAATACTTTCGGTACCACCACGGAGTATTTGTCTTCCATGCTAAATTTCCCCCAAAAAAAATTACACGTGGACATAGTGACAGAAAGAAAGGCAGAACATTAATTTCTCATTTACTTGGTGTGACTTATGTAGTAACAGTTTTGCTAATGCTTAGCTCACAAAGGCTTTCTCACGTCTCATGCCGAGAATTGTTGATCCAAAGTTGAGATCCATGCAAGAGTTTACATTTTTAAACTCAGTGATGACTGATGAACCATACTCAATATGCGAACATATTATCACATCACTGTAAAAGCATACACGTTTTCTTGACATGTATGATTAAATTTTTATAATTGATTGGGACTTGGTTAATTTTCAGTCGACCGAGACCTAGACAATAGACCGAGGAAGTGAAGCTGGCTAGCGCATCTCAGCATCTGCCATAGCCGATAGAACTGAAACTGTGGTATATCCCCTCCCTCTGTCATGCGCTGTTCCTTTATTGGCTAGGATAGAAAACAGAAAGTATATATATAGCATGGCCGGGCACATGAGAACATTGCTCAACGTGGCTTAAAAGATTCACCTACATAAAGGCATACTGCTTGCAATTGTGAAGTGGTTAAGAATAAAACAAGCAGGTTTAGTTATTCTGACGGCATCAAAAAGTCTTCTTAAGCAAGCAAGTCGGGAGAGAGAGGCCATGTGCCCGCTGGCCGTAGGACATTCTCACGATCGATCGGACAAGTTCGATCGCATGCATGATCCCACATGCGTGTGTCACATGCACCGGCTCCTTCCTACTTTGCTTGCTCCTAACATGTGTACGCTACACGAGACTGCTCACACCCGGCCTTTTGCGATATGATGCCTGCTGCCTTCCTAGCAAAGGCATATATAAGTTTTTCTACCGTTTCTTATCCCAAGCTAGTGTGCTCGTCACCTCTCTCTCTCTCTCTCTCTCTCTCTCTCTCTCTCTCTCTCTCTCTCTCTCTCTCTCTCTCTCAATACGCGTTCGCACGCGCCTCTTGCTGTCTTACGGCTGTCGTTGTCTCGTCGAGCCTCTTTTTTTTTCCTCCCCAAGTGAACGTGTTTCTTTTTCCGGCAAGCATCACATGCAAGGCTACCCCGTACTGGTGGTGCTAAATCACTGTAACATCGTGTCTTCTCCAGGGTTTTAATTATGGGGGCGACTAATTCTCAATGGATTGAAAATAACTTAATTCTCAATCAGATGACGGGGAAAAAATCTCAGTTGCAACCATGTACAACCAGGGGCGGATCATGGCACCCCTCTAAAAATGCAAAACACTTTGTATTGTATATATTTAAGCTAAATTATACAATTTGTAGTGCATTTTTTCACAAAAATCTATCGATGTACTGAATTTTGTTGTTCCCATATTGTATAGTTAACTTTGGCACCCCTAGGTTTAGGGTCCTAGATCTGCCACTATATACAACTCACAAACCGCAAAAATCGCGATGCCATGACGGTTCAATGGGTCTCGATCGAGAATTTGTAAAATCATATAATTATTTATTGGAAACCAAATTCTTTTGTGACATTAGTATAGCTTTTTTTATGTTACTTAGTGTAAAAGCTATCTACTGTATATATTTTTAGTTGAGTTACATTATTATGTCAAAATGGCACGAAAAGTAGACGTATATTAAAAACTACAGTACGTGTACACTAACAACACAAAGTACACATATATTAAAAACTGATGTACAAATATTGTGGTATCTGAGGTACGGAAAAAGTTTGTCAAAACTTATCGTAATGAGATCTAGTTTCAAAAATCTCGCCGTGAGGAACGCAGAGGTGAAAACATTCGTAATTTGAACGAAGGTTCTAAAATCATTTTCTTTTGAATTGCAAATTAATCTAAAAATTAGACATACAATATCTCACTGATGCGGGGCAACAAAAACCACTTCAAAACAATAATTGTGACATTTATCAAGCATGTCACACGCCGCACGTCGAAAATATACCTAGCAAACCTTTGCAAAGTCAGATTTTTAGCGATCTCTTATGAGCCGGCCTAATTACAAACCATGCAAAATGTGTTTCCGTAGTAGGCTCGATGGATTCTAAGAAAAACAAGGGTCACGCGAAATATGGTGGAGCCGTGGTAAACGGCGGAAAGGAGGGTTGTCGCGTGATTCTTGGCCGAAAATAAGGAGTGAGGTGTTTTGCCTCACGAGTTCCGGCTCTTGATTCATGCTCAAAGACTAGTACAGCGAAGAACATGCCGGTAGATAGTGGAGCTGGTAAAAAAGCATTCGCCCGTGCATGCGTAACTGGTAGGGGTGGAAACGGATTGGATAGTGCCCTTGACACATCCGCTTTTCATACTTTTTTAAACAAATACGAATACAATTACGGATGTTGTCAGATACGAATGCGGATCAGATGTCATTCAAATACGAATGCGGATCGGATATTTTCTCAATTCGGAACGGATAAGAATACAATGAAATAATAGACTTGTGCCTTATAATGTGTCAACTATATAACGATATAGTAATAAATATAGCTATATAATACACAATAGGTTAAAGTTCAAGCACAGAAAAATATTTGGCCACTTTCTTAATCTTTTAGTTTGGTCAATTAACATATCAGGTTAGAATTACCAAGATTGTCTAACAGAATTTTATTCGGATATGGATATATCTATTTCTATATCCATATTTGTTTCAGAATTCAATACCACATTTGTTTTGTATTTGTACAAAACGAATCCGGATATTTACCACTTTCATTTCTATTTCGTTTGGATTCAGATATTTACCACTTCCCTTTTCAATTTGTCGAATACGAGTGTCGAATAATTCAGATTATCCACTACCAGTTCCCACCCCTAGTAACTGGCGAGAACACTTCACTTTTCCAACAACCAGATCATATAATAACACAATTACAGATATCACCAATATAATCAGCCGTGTTGCACTAAGAAAGCCTCTAAACCCTTCTTTACCGCACAGATTGTTCAGGTTATGATGTTAATCTAACATGACTTGTCCAGCAGCAACAGTATAACAGTATCGTTAAAGGCATGCACCAAAGAATAATCGATCAAACCGTAATACCATTACCACCTAATATGTATGTACATAAGAATACAGAGGTTTATTATCATCTTGACCAACCAATGTATCATATTCACAACTCCAGTTCACATCCGCAAGAAACCATCAACTACCTCCGTTTGGTTTTGCCAACAATAAATGGTTGAATCTGAAGCTGCCGCGAAAATGCCCTGTTGAAAAGAACCCGAGTTTGGATGGCTGAGATAATAGGCATCCATGCTAGCACAGCAATTGGGAAAAAGAGCAGAGAACCCATTCCATAGTCGTAAGCGTGCGCAATGACCTGAATAGGCTCCCAGATTGCATAGTATTCTATTTTTGGCCTCAAAACCTGAACAATCTGTGCAGTAGAGGAGGGTTTAGGGAAATTGTGGAAAAAAAAATGAAAGCAACGCGTTATCTGTAGAGTGCACTACTGAAACTTACAAGGAGGAGCCCCCAACCAGTTGGTATGAATGCGAGGCAACAAATGATCAAATCCATGATTGATAGTTTGCACAGGCAAGAGAGAAGGATAAATGAAGTCACCACAGCAAGGAATGTCAACAATTTTATGAACCTAAAGATGAGTTGGTGCTTGGAGCTCAACTGACGGCTAGCACAATTCACAAGCTGCAAAAAAAATCAGAAATACGTAAGTATACAATAAAGCATCACAATTGCGTGAAACAAGGACATAAGTTTTGGAGATGAAGCATGTACCTTGACCAACCCAACAACGGCAATTATAACAACCCAAGAAAGCAAGTAGACAAGGAAATTTTTGTTGTCATGAGATATCTTGAGATGATAGACAAGTCCATACTGATAAACAAAAAAGCGTAAACAGAGCAATACTTCAAGAATCCTAGAACTCAACACTGAGTAACGAAGATGTGCATTCTCGGAATTCCACCATGACTCCCAACTCTTTTCCGGCTGCACACCTATGCCCCCTTGATTCCTCATCCATCTATTCCAGTCTGCCCAGTCGTCCACAATCTTATGCCAAGCAAAGCCAGCAGGATTGAAAAGAAAAGGTGCGAACAACCAAGTCATTGCCATAAACCATGTCGAATATGTGACCATCACATGAACTTTCCATAAGATTTCCTAAAGATATGATAGATTATCAAAAGGAATAACAACTCAAATGCTTTGACAAAATGACTCCGCGAGTATAACTGATAGTTTTCTGTAAAGCTCGCGTGAAAAACAACAAATTTCCGACCAGTTGGTCTGTACTGAGCGCCACCATGAAGAATAGTACGTCCATAATAGTGTGCTTTCGTTCCAAGAGAAAATGTGAAGAAAACTGATGCAACTTGCAATTGCATGAGGATGAAGTCACTCAAAGCTGCTCGGAAACCCTTCTCCAACCCTAACTCCATCACCATAGGCAGTCCTGTAAGCAGTCCCAACTGGAGAAAAGATTGAGATGCAAGGGCAGTTTCTAAGGACTTCATATTCAGATTCTGAGCTTTAATCAAGAGAACATTTTGCACTCCACTAAGAACCAAGTACAATTGTCCATAAAGAAAGACATAAATGCCTACAACTGATATCTGCAAAAAGAAAACGTAGACCGGTTGAAACTGTAAGAATCTATGTTGGTGATAAGCTCAACGATTATATTGATACAAAAGATTTGTATTGCGAGGGGTCACTTAGAAATTCATGTATGAAGAGAAAATATAGAGGACTAATAATATTCTGATGAGCAACTTGGATAGTTATTATAGACAAAAGGCTATAAAAGTCATACTCTTAACCTCCAAAATTTCAACGAGTGGGTATGGCTTTTCATCATCTTTAGACATCAAGAGGTAATATGCTTCATTATTCACAATAAAAATATAAAATTTCAAAGAAAACCTCAAAGCAAAGCACATAGTTCAGAATTCAGGTTTCAACCTCCTAATTTACATCAAACATAATCCTCCCTACATATCAAGAGCCTGTATGGTTTATGGTACAGAGATTCTAATTACTAAATAGGTTTGGATTCTTCAGCTGTAAAACTTGACGCCCATTGCTATATTTTGAAGCTGCTTGTGAAAGATTGTAAGTTTGTGACAACTCTATTACATAATCAATAAAGGTCCACCTTCCCACAGAAAAAAGGTTCTAAGGCATCTTAACCGGTAAAACTTCCACACTGGTTGGAACGAGGATAACCAAAACAGACAATGAATAATGAATATATCACTGGAAAAAGAAAAACGAAGCTTGGTCTGGTAGTAGTGAACAGATCATTCTTGGGAACAGGTCACTTAAACTGCCAAAGATTCGATCCAGCCAAGTCTAAAAGAAAAATTCTTTTTTTAACTCAGAACTATTTCTGAAGTTCACTTTCAACCTTGAATTCTGGAACTTGTTGCATTGAACCTTCAAATATTGAATCCGTTACTTTACCCCCTTGACCCTATCCTCACCTTGCCATCACAGAAAATTAAGTTTTTTACAGTAAAATGAGAAAGGATAGACATAAAAAATAAAATTTGGTCGAAAAATCTGAAACTTACAGAAACGATATCAGAAATAGGGAAACTCAATCTGAAAGCCACTTTCAGTACTCCACAAACGACATGCGACTAAACTTTTTAATAGTCAATCCAAAACAAAATCGCAATTTCATAATTTTTTTTCCAATAGTCAAACTGAAAATTGATTCTGTAGTCAACATGAAAGATTTTTTTTTTTTGAAATTTCCTAGAAGGTTCCATATTTTTCCAAACTATATGATTTGAATTAACTTTTCTTGATTTCTCGAATTTCCTATAATTTTTATTAAGTTGCTGGCATGGTAAAGTGCTAACGTGTAAAAGTGATGCCCCGTGTCCTCTTAGTCAGCAACAAACTGCTCTGCATAGGGTCAAAGGGGGTAAAGTAAACTGATTCAAGAATTCAAGGTTAAAAAACCTGTTCCGAAGTTCGAGGTTGAAAATAGGATTTTTTCTTGATCACACTAGAATATGCGAACCGCAGTTAGATAAATATTTTTACATGCTAGATAAAATTTGAACAGCCTGTAAAAGATAAAGTGTTAAATACAGATTAAGCAAATTCCTTTGTCTGCTATTATTCTAGTCCGATGGTTCTTGTTCGAATTTCTTTTTGCATATTTTTGTTATTCATCACTATATTTTGTTCTGCTCATGGAATTTACATGTTTTATTGTTCTAACTAATTGCTTGTGGTCCTCACAGTGTGCACACGCAGGCAGACGTGCAAGCATGCACATCGAGATGGACAGAGGGAGGGAGAGAGAGATAGCATACTAGGCTATTGAAGTAAAATCCCACTGTCGTGAAATAGCACGAAAGCATCCTGAAAAAATCAAATCGCCGCCCTAGCCGGTAGATATCACGGCTAAGTGTTTGTTCACTGTTTCCATTTGCAACTTTAGCTTCAAATTTTGAAATCTGATTAAGACCAACATCACGCCCTTTGCCAACTTGAATGTACTCGTTGTAAGTTATATGTCCGCGGCGCAATATGCAGTTATACCCTGTAAAGTTAATATTAAAGATGCAACACCTTTGAAAATGGCATCAAACCTTTAGTTTCAGTAGAAAGAAAATTTTACTTACCAGCAAAGACGTCCTCACTCAAGTTTATAGTTTTAGATGCCTTGCTTATTCCACCTCTTGTTAAATGAAACATCCGGTCAAAAATATCTGGATGACCATAGTGAAACCGTACCCTGCAGTCATGTTAATGGCGATTTAGATAGCAGATGTACTTTACAGAAACGGATTTCTTCCGTACACAAACTAATTAATTCAGGAAAAAAAGTACATACGTCGAACATGCATGGTAACATAAATTTAGCACAGATAATACGTTTAGCACATAAGGATTTTTTTATGCCATCACTGCCAACATAAAATCAAATAGGAAGCATGTTCTCACCTAAGGGGGTCAGCAAGGAATCTCTGTCCAATTGTAACAAAGCTTGTCTCTTGATATGACATGAATCCAGCAAGTGATGAAACACTGCACACACAAAAATACTATATTAACCAAAAGAACATTATATGTTTGAAAGACATATGCTGGAAAAACTATAGACCTTCCCGTGAAGATATGCTCTCTAAGCCCAAGGATGGTTGGAGCTTGGTCCTTAGGATGCCTAACAAACTCTTGAAGGACATTTCTCATTTTGTAAGCTTCTTCCAAATAGTTGTCCTGATAGAACCATAGGTAAGTGAAATGAAATATTTTGTATAAAGAGACAACTATAGAAGCATGTCCAGATCATTACTTGATTCATATCAATTGTTTGTAGAGCCTCTCCGCGGGTGAATATAATTGCATGGTTTTGATTTTCGGGCTTCCCTTCTCCAATGATCGGTGGGCCAGGCAGCTTTATACGGTAAATCTCCTATGTAAAAATCAACAAGCAATCACAAGAATTTGATAAAATATTATAAGTTTCTACAAGAAAGTACAATGGTTATGCACATTATGGTTTTTTTTGTTCTGAAAACTGTAGGAAGGCCCCGACAGTAAATCTTACATAAAAGAGCACATTATGCTTAACGAGAGATAGTTGAACTGACAAAACTGAAAAGGTGATGAAGTCAAAATAATCACATGTCTTAGATGTAACAAAGTACAAGATTTCTACCTTATAATCTTAAGCTAAGAGCATTACCTGGTCCAAATTATTTTCTGCTTTATTAAAACTGAGGAATAAACCTTATGAGGCATATTTTGTACTATAATTTCCTTCTCTTCAATGTAGGAAACACGAAGAGCTGGATACCTTTATTGAGCACATAAGCACTGGAAATATCAGCACAATTCCAGACATAATAATCACTCTGCAGTTCATATTTTCGAAACCTTACCTTGCCATCAGGTCAATAATGTCTTGAGCATGGGGATCACCATTAGATTTTTGCTCCCCAAATTTTTGACATGAGATGACATATGAAAATTTCATATCTGCAAGTGCATCTAGTTCAGTTGATAATGACTGGTGGATGTTTCTCTTATTTTGTCCTCGCTCAGTCCCCACAGGTCCTTTATATAATTCTGCTCGTTTGAAAAAAAATACGAATTCTTAGAAGCATACTATCAGTTTCCAAAGAAATATGAAGCTGAGAGCTACACAATCAACTTGCGGTGCTAGTTGGTCTAGTTTGATTAAAATTACACCCTTTTCAGAAATGTAAACTTGCTTCCAAATATAATGACAAGGACAGGTTGGAAAGAAGAGGTTGTAAAGCTTCTATGCACACCTTGGTCATTTGTCCTGTCTAAGAAAGCTTGCAATCTCAATGCCTTCCTGTAGTACATCATTCCCCGAACTAGATAATACATAATGGAAAGAGTCAGGCATCCTCTAGACAGGGATTTCAGTGCTAAGTTTCCTCACAAAATGAGATCATACTCCAGATTACCAGTTCGACTTAGTGTTTGACCACGGAAAGAAGCCCAGTATCTGATATCTTCATGTGTCACCTTTGAACCAAGCCGTTCCAAAAATTTGTCCATTCATCTAAAATAATGAGAAATGGAGTCTTGGTAACAAAATGAAACTGGTGAAAGCAACTACAATACAAAAACAAAAGTAGGCGAAAAATGAAGTATGAAACATAGCTGACCTGGATATATCTTCTGCATGTAGGAAAGGATGGATGCTTCATCTTGATTCGAATGAAGCTCTTCATTTGAAAACTTTACTTCCTCCATGAAGTAGGGAGTTATTATGCTGACAAAGTACCCTGGTGTCAGTAAGCCATCAGATGTTCACTATATTTGATTCTTATGTGATTGATGTAGACAACATGACTTGGTTATATTGATGTGAACTCCTACTGATAGTCGTAAGTAGACAAGATCTTATTGCTGTGATTTGCTTGAATACATAAATGTCCCAAACATTCCGAGCTTAAAACATTTGTGTGGCCTTGTTCCGTTTGAATGTGTATTGAAGTATTTATGTGGCTTTTTCAGGAAAAAGTACCTGCCGTTCATCGGAGATCAATGGTGGCACATAAAAACAAAAGTAGCAGCAAACATCCATATCATGGGGTACACTCGTTTGATGAACCCTTTTACTGCCTATTATAAACATACGGGCTTTATTGAAGCTTTCTAGGCAAGCTTGGTGCTGCACAAAAATTACAGTGGAGAGGGGCATCACTACTGATTGACGAGACATAAGTTACATATTATAATACCTACAGAAAATAAGTGTAGAGGGTGATTAACAAATTATGGGTTCTGGGAATCCTTGCATGGCTTCGCTACAGATTTCATGTGACACTACGAATGGCGCTTATCCCAATAGCTATGGACGGCGTGGAGCGTAGGTCTCGCTAGACCATGGTCCAGCAACATATTTCTGGAAGGATCCTCACGATATGTGAAGCGTGATGGCTTCAGTTGTTTACTTAAACTAGAATAATAAGATTATGCTGTGAACTTGTGGTACATGATAACAGCAAAGCTGCAAATTGATATTCTGCAAATTGATATTAGCAATACATCAGTGACTCAAAATGATAAAAGATACGGAAAGATAAAAGCATCTGATGTGACTGATGCTTGAATCTTGATAAAAGGGTAATTTGCTAATCACTTGTTAAATCCTCTGATCAACCTGCTAAAACAGCCTAAGGAGCTTAGTCAACTACCTTTGGTTCTTCAACTCCATGAGTGTTTCTTAAATGTTTGTGTTTGACCACTAGCAAGAGTATTGGATAATGCATTTTGGGCTAATTACTTGCAAAATGTATGGAGTCAGAAAAATGCAAGTTTTGTGGAATGTCTGGCACCAGATAATATGAGTCTCATGTTGTGTAGGCACGCTGCTGGTACTTTATCATTATCTTCAAAAGCTTGTATTTCAGGAACAGAGTTAGCGAACTTCATGGATTTTCTTGCAAATTGAAGCATTTAATATTATTTTTCCAAATCCAGAAGGTTAGTTTGATTAACTGAAGTTCAATACTGAGTAGCCACAAGCCAGTATTTTATTTGCATTGGGTGATTATGTCCCTGATTTTTTTTATGTAATTTGGGATTTATTTGTATTTTTCTAAGACCATTTGAATTTTTTGCATTTTCTATATTAAATAATATTATGGATACCAATGCTGAAAACATGTCAAATAAATTAGTTGTAACAGAATTTAAAGAGCACAAGTATTACCTAAACGATAGCATGCTGCGTACTTTGGGAGCAGCCGGCATATCCATGAAAAGAGAGGTGGCAAAAAATGAAATGCGTCGTCGAGCCTCTGAATTTGATGGTACTTCCGCAACCTTCTCTTTTGTATTAAGAAGTAGGTAGAGACGTTTAACCTGAATATGCCAAAGCATGTCATCATTCAGAGAGTTACAACAATTCCCAAATCTGCCACAGTTAATTGAAGGTTATGTTGGACCTGCTCTTTGAGTGGACCACTATCTGGAAATGGAAAACGAATTTTTGATATTGAGCTGATTGATGCAAAGAGCTCTGGTTTGTAGTACTCGAATGCTCCATCGTCATCAGAGATCAGTGTGTCAGAAGAGTTAATCTGATCCAATACCCTGTTGAGAGAGGTGATCATCATGATGGTAACAACAATTTAAAGGATGCAAAAGTTATTTATTATCAAATATTGTAATGTCCTTACCTCTGAGCATCCACAAGCATATCTTGGATCAGTGTATCAATGATATCTTGAAGTAAAATTGTGACCTCATATCGAAGTCCTTGTTTGTTCTTATACTGGTAACCATTGGGCAGAAATTTCATTATAAATGCTGACATAATAGGACTGAATATACAAGAAGGCCGATATACATTCTCCATCAACGAAATAGGCTGTGTCCACTCAAATTAGATGCTAATTCTACTACCATCCCCTCCCACGCTATGAAAATCAAAATTAATTTGTTGGCTCCATGTTGAAATATCATCATATAAGATGCCACTGCAATACCTTGCCATTCTGTATGACAGAACTGGTATGTACCGTACGCTCGTACGCTCCTTGGCAGTACGTCCAAATCTGGATCTACCTCCAGCGGGTGCATTTGTTTGAGCAGCCGGACAAGTTGATATGGCGATGGACGCCCAATGCCCATTACTCTTCCAAGTCTTGTTACGATGCCCTGTTCCTTGGGGCGATCGAGTCGAGGTCTTGGAACTTGAATTGGAAGACCTGGGCACAGCCTAGGGTGAAGTTCTTTGTCTCACTGGCGTATTTGGATCGCTGCTGGACAGGGGAGAGACTCACACGTCACGGCTTGCCTCACCAAGCGAGCTACCCGATATGTGATCAGGCGGCGGAATCAATGCCCCACATTCTCAATGGGTGTTCGTTCTCACGGAACATTTGGCATGAAGTTCTCTCTTGGATTCGATCGACAGCCAGACCGCCCGTTGTGGAGAACGACTTCGTGGATTGGTCGTCGTTGGTACTCAACTCCACCACCCGCTTGCTGCGTAAGGGCACCTCTTCGGTGATCATGCTAACGGCGTGGTGGATTTGGAAACAACGGAACGCGATCGTCTTCGACAACGCACGACCCTCGGTTGGCGCTTTGGTGGAAACCATCAAGGCTGAAGCACGTTCTTGGGTGAGCGCGGGGCCGTGGCCTCGCACACCTGCTCCCCTAGTTTAGGTCATTGGGTTGAGTTGTATGGTGTGGGGTGGCCTGGCTCTAGGCTTGTAGATAAACTCTCTTTCTATCAATGCATCGAAACGCAATGCTTTTTGCGTTTTCGCGAAAAAAAAATGTACTGTACGGTAGTAACTAACATGGGATAAGAACTCTGTGTGTGGGTGGGTGGGTGGGGGGGGGGGGGGGGGGGGGGGGGGGATCGAGCAGCAATCGGTATCTTCAAGAAGAATGATGCATGATTTTTAAAGTCATAGCGACTTTGTCTAGTTCATTTTTTTGCGAATACTCTAATCTATCCAACTAACAAACTGAACATTCACTCAGACAGAGATAAGAACCTACAGCTCAAAAAAAAAAAGAGATAAGAACCTACAGCTAATATGGCCTTAGCATTGCTTTTTCTCCATTTTGTTGCTGTTCGGTTTTTATAGTTTACGTTGGTCAACTTAATTATGCATATTTTTCAAGTAAATTTTCTTCTAATAAAATGACACTCATTTAGACGTGTGTCCAAGAAGAAAAAAGCCCACCGCTGGATAGCTAAGTAATTTCAGCCTGTCCTAGGTTGCTGCTGGCTCTCTGGTGGACCATCTCATGACCCACTAAAGGGATGTGCACGAAAACAAGTATAGCTATCCATCTCCTGAACTCCAGGAACTCATCCCTCATGCCCATCACCAACAGTATTCTGGATAACTACTTCTGTAGTTCCAGCAATCTCTGTCATCGCCCTTGTAACCATTTAGTCCTTACGAATGAGTGTGGGGAAGGCATGCTATAATAATCCTCCAATTACTAATCACAGTATGAAGGAGATATTGATTTAAAGTTGGTGTAGGTTAGAGTAAAACGGTGAACTAGAAAATAAAAAGGAGATACGTTGGCGTAGGTTAGAGTAAAATGGTGAACAAGAAAACAAAAAGGAGAATAATACTAGTGAAGTGATTACCAGAAGCTCAGCCAACTTTTCAATTTTGTCAACCAGTGAAGGCAAGTGATCCATCTTAAAATCGACCAATAAACTTGAGTTCTGGATACTCTTTTTTATTTCAGCAAATATAGCACCTATCACTCTGAACAGAATCTGTAGAACATCATGATAATATTCACGGGAACATGTACTGCCAATGCATTGCAAACATGAGACAAAATATAGTAATACAGGTAGTGTTGAAGTAAAATGATTACCTCTTCTCTACATCACCGATAACGAGAAATCTGAAAATACTTTTTGTCAATTCATAGAAATCGTTGATTGCACAAAACATGTAGTTATCCTTCTTAATTCTCCAGAAGAGTTGTGCACTACTTCCAGTAAAATTTGCTGACATATCAACTGCTTTCGAAAACTATCATGGAAGGAAAACAAGCATCAGATTATACAAAAAACTGTTGATATATTTTATAGGTAGAAGAAATACAGGCATATATGAAATATGCACAGCCAGTACAAGATATGTTTCAAATATGCTTCTAAATATATGGCTGATGGGAACCGATTGCTGCTTAGCCAGCAAGGAGTGGCGTCAAGGACCCAAGGCTCCCCTCAACTGGTCTTGTACCCAGGTGTTCACTCCTTTTAACATTGATGGTAGAGTTCCTACCCGAATTTCATAATGTAAACTAAACAAATTGCTGATGCTAATGCAAACCCATGTTGTTGAAGAAAGAGTAGCTGGTGCTTTGACTAACAGCGCAAGAAATCTAGTACTACCTCCGATCCATAATAAGTGTCACAGTTTTGAACTAACCCCAGTTCAAAAGTGCGACACTTATTTTGAATCGGAAGGAGTATTAATATTACCCAGTGGGTTAATTAGAATTTTTTAGTTAACATGAAATACAGGTTTGAACTATTTAAGTGATAACTTCATACGTGGTAAAATTGCCAACAGGTTTTCAAAAATAAATCTGATATGTTAACTTAAACGATACCCTAAAAGAGAAGGTGTTGCACCCAGGCAATGGGTTGCCATGTATCAACAGATCCACATACCTTTTTGGCAAGTAAAAACAAGGGCCAACGAATAGAACCAGAACTATATTCTAGTGACATGGGCATTGTCATCAGATCCATCTCTCTGCAAAACCAATGAAATATGAAGGAGAAAAGAAGTAATCCTGATAAAACTTATGTTATACTGGAATAATATAAAAATACCTATTGCTTATTAAATCCTCTGTGCGAAAGCTATTCATTATCTGGTTCCAAACCAGAGCAAACTTTGTCGGGTCTTGTCTTTCAGATTTACCTAAGTTCTGAAAATGAATATCATCTGAGAAACAACAAGAAAGAAATCACCTTCAAGGTAAAGAGGACATGAACAGATTCCACCTTAAAGATTTTCTTTTCCAAGAAACTAGGCAATATCCTTTTTTTCTCTTTTGGCATTGAGCGAGGAACAAGGCAAGCATTGAACACTTCAGGTAAGGTACAGAATCGACTTCGAACCATTCCCATTGTGCGAATCTAGGAATTGGTATCAGAAATAAGAATATGTAAACGTCTGAAATTATCATTTAGTGTTCGATGGCACCTCATCTCACCTCACCGAGATGATGAACAATACCACACATGCCACCGAAAATGGTACAGAATACGGAATACCAAATTTGCGTGTCCATGAAATAGACCTGTTAAAAATGTAAAAATATTAATTAATTTATTAGCCATATGAAAACTAAATATTGAAGTTAATAAGAGACCTTACAATAACTATAGGGGCCCACACAGCAAGAATTGCGCCAGTGTTGCTCTTGACTAGTGTGAAACATAACATGTCGAATTGTCAGTCAGAGTTCAGTGTTGATTATTAATGCAATACCCTATTGCGTAAAGTATGAAAAATGGACAAAGCAAGATGGCATGTAGAGGACCTTGTGGAAAGAATTCATGCCACTCATATGTATTCACATTGATGTTTATGATTGTTTTCGTTGGTCCCACAAGAGGCTTAATCTGCTCAAAACATTAAACAGAGAAACAATGTAGCAGGAGGCAGGGTGATAAAAATAGATGTAGAGTGTAAGAATAGCAAAAAAAAACTTCTCATGGCGTTACTATGCTGTATCATTAACATAACCTATACCCTTATAAGTTATAACATACTACCTCCGTACCAAAATATAAGATGTCTTATATTTTGGTACGGAGGGAGTACATCAGAAATTTTAACTGAGTTGGAGCTATAGAGATGCATTTTCAGTGATCGGAAGAATTTCTGGCTTGCATTGCATTGCATAATACAGCAAAAGGAATATAGAAACTTTAAATGTCTTATGTATGCTATACATCAAGAGAGATCGAGGGGATTGATCTTGCCTCGAAGTAGTAGCTGAATAAAAATTTACTTGACAGAAGAATCGTCCAAAATGATGTATATCTGTTGAGGCCAGGACAGAGGATTTAGCTCATATCAATGGCCAAAACAAGACACAGGTACAATAATAATAATAATAATAATAATAATAATAATAATAATAATATTTTACTTTAGTAAAGGTACTTGGCCTTCATGCATTCCTCTTCCAACATATGACTGGGGCTGCACATACATTGGCAATTATGAGTACTTCATTACGGTATAATGAAGAGCTGACTAATAGTTCTATATAAGTATAATAATTATTTTGGAAATTTAGGTGGACTCAAGTTATGTTGGAAAGTAAGATAGCAAGACAATGTATTCCAATGAACTGATTTCATGACAAATAATATTCTCTGATGTTAACGACAAGATTTAGACAAAAGCAAGTTCTATTTTTGCGCAAAGGTAAAAACAGACCTGGCACCACCAGGACAATATACTGCAAATTCTCCAGGTAGATGTCTCTATATAGCTGCTTACAGCCGGAACAAAAAACAATGCCATCCCAATCACATTGCTTATAAGGTAAAATGCCACAACAACCATATACTTTGACAGGCAGAACATTCCCAGAAAGTTTTTAGGACGTCTAGCAGAACAAGCCTTGTAATTTTGAGAACTGGAATAAAATATGGGTAGAATGATCGCCCATGTAACCGCAAGAGAGAGTTTTATGGCAAATCTTAGTTTCTGGGTGAATCTCATTGTTTCCTTCGTTCGCCATGAGAAAGCAATATCAAGGACCACTGGGCAAAAAAAAAGATACATTACAATAGAACGAAGACAGAACAATAGGGAAAAAAGTTACATCACTGTGTTAGTAGTAAAAGACAGAAATTCATGGTACACATATGCAATTGAAAATTGTAAACTAACCTTGAATAACTCGAAGTACTGCATTGGTTATGAATATACTCAGTACATCCTGAAAAAAATTTGGATCTAGTAACTGAAGAGGGCTTTCCAATCCATGCCATGCCATTATTATCAAAATCTGAAAACAGAAAATATGAGAAAATATGTCAAAAGATCTGGCTGTGATGAAACATTATCCAAATGTATCAGTCGAATTAATTTAAGATGTAAACCTGCAGCCCAAGAATAAGGAGTGTCCACAGCCTATCAAAGCTTCTGAAGAGATGCCAAAATGAACGGACCTCAACAAAATTTGTCTTTCCCAACCACCTCTGTGGAGATGTGTCACTTGTTGTTTGCTATATGCAATAGCAGAAACATGGAGAACAAGAGCACGGGTAAACAACTATGCTAAAATGAATATACTCAAACACGTGCATTTCTGCTAGTGTGAATGTATATGAAAAGCCTCGGATTGCATTATGGAAAAATATTTACATAAGAAGCCTTGGAAAATAATAATGCGGCAGGTTATTATAAAAACCAAGTTTAGGAAACACAGCTATTCAGAATGTGGAGTTACGATCTGTGTTGCATTGTATTTTCTACTACATTTTAGTGACACGTTAAGATTTATGGGACTTTTACTTCTAGAATAAACTTTAAGCACTGAATATTTGGCTACTTAGCCTTATATTCTCAATATTGATAAGTAAGACAGATTTTCTTTCCATAAAAAATTGCAAGATTGATTTGTGTGGAACTGAATACATAGATGGACAAACCTAGATACATGATACAAATATTATTATCTACTGTGTTTGTTACCTATATTACATGATATAAAGTATAACAAAAAATATTATATTATATGGTGATATTTTCATTGTTCCTATATATGTATTACCTGTTGTGTTTGGTCCGGTACTTCAGAATTAGCGCTGTTTTGTGCTGATGAGGATGCATGAGGCAATCTGGAATTTTGTATCTCAGTTTGATGAGACTTTTTATTTTTAGTCGATGTGTAAAAGAAGTCGTTGTTGAGTCGCATGGGCCAGCCAAGTTTAAAGCAGTCAGCAGACCTGCATTGTAACATATTTAGTACAACATTTTACTACCAAAGGTGACGCCAACAAAATATAGTATCTAACCAGAAGAATTCGTTGAGGTCATCATAGTTTCTCCATGTTGAGTGGTCAGATACACCATTTTTGTTCTTTAGAGCTTCCTTCATTGCAAAAAAGTGCCATCGTTTTACAGATTCCAAAGCTGTGTTAAATCTAAGTGCTGAAAAGAAGGGATGTCAAACCGCGGATATCTCGGCATATATTGGTGTCACTACTTTGTTGAGAAATGATTCGTCCTGTCCTCCATATGCAGGCCTGACTTTTTCTCCAGTAATTAAGCTTACAGCTCCAGAGAGAACTCCATATAGCTCATATGACATCTGAAACAACAAGTGGTTATCTTTATTCGCAAATGTGGGATCAACTTTGGGTCAACGTAGTTAGCACAACGATACAGAAACTTCTTAGCAGCAAGAATTGCTTTTACGTAAATATATTCCCTAGACTAGTGACACTAGATTTGTTTTGTTTATTTTAAACATGTATATTTTGCTTAGACTCCTTTTTGCAAGAATCTTGTGTGTGAAGGCAAAACCTAACCACTAATTAAGAATTATCTAGAGAACTACTAGTTCAACTCAAATTATTGTTACTGCTACCTAAAATGAGAGAGAGAAATTTTCTACAACTCTAGCTATTTCTCTTATTCAAGGTATTATGTCAGTCAGATATTATTTGCGAGGAAAATCACTTTAGAATCTTTTGTCCTGCTAATTAAAGCAGGTAACTTTCGCCATTTTCTGTGGAAAGGTGTAGTGGGAAAGTTTACAGACTGTCTTGCTTGTATTTCTTGCATGGTGCACATATGACAGCCGCAAAATATTATATAGTGCAGATGTTACCATGTTTATGCACACAATAAAAATAGTATATTACATATGAATAAAAAGATTCTTCTGGCAAAAGCATTTACATGGTACTTTTTAACTACCAAGTAGTGAAAATAACATGACCCATATAAACTAAAGAAGACATACCTATTGTTCAGAGATGATTACCAAAAAAAGTAATGGTTGGAATCATTAATGCAGTGAAAGCAGTTCGAAAAGTTACATACATGATGAAAGATGTAGCATAAGCATTCTGGCATAAGTCGTAAATTTGATGCTTCTCCCCATATCAGAAGATAAAGAGCTATGTACAGAAGTTTATGCTGCTGAATTTCCTGCTTCACAGAGGGCAACCTGCAGGTGCAATAAAAACAGGACAGATACAAGTCAGAAAATACTTTCTTGAAATTTTCCAAAGCTGTTTTTCAATTATCTGTAGTCCAATCTAAATAAATTAAAATTGCATATATTTACCATATGTTGCTTTTTCTCCCCAAAAATTTGCACCAGGTCAGATAATTCTCAAATGTTTTTGCCAATAATTCATCTACTGCTCTGTCATCAAGCTAGAAAAAGGCATTTAAAATGTTTATTCTAATATTTTAACCACAGGATAGATAAAAAATAATGTACATGTATGAGTACCATTGGAGCAGAGGATGACTTTGGATTCAACCGAGCATGCATATTTGCAAGCAAAAGAATGAGATGCTCCCTCTGATTGGCAACATTCCCTTTCTACCCAACAGCAAAAAAAATCCAAATTACCGAGCTGAAATGCAAGATAAAACCATTGGTTTAATCTGAGACTGAATAATAACTAGTCTACCTGGAATCCAAACCAACTTTGCAGCCATCGAAGAATATCTGTATGATTTGTTTCATCTTTAATATCAGCTGATGGAAGACTACGGATATTAAACACTGCAGACACTGCAACTTTGATCTGCACAATAATATCGCCAACCATTAACATGTTAAAGAGTGTACATTCCAAAGAGAAGTACTATAATCTTTATTATTATGAGAGCAACACATAAGTTAGAATTACATATCCATATTTGATGAAAGGGAAAACAGATTCTTTTTAACACTAGGCAATTGCTACTCTTATTTGTAAAGGAAATTTATCCTGCAACAAGGATTGGTTATTTTCTTGGCAAATATCATCTGGATAACTCAGTACAAGCCCTGGCGACAAGATGGATCCAGGCACTTTAACATCATAGCAATCATGAAGATGTCGAGTCATGACCCGATTAGAAGGTCACACTTAACTTTTTTTTTCCACGAATAGTATTTCAATTTTGCTTGGACAATTACTATACCTGGAAGCTAGTTTTTGAGGTTTTGAGTTAGAATATATGCAAACCTCTTGAAGAAGCATGATTGGTTGTTGACTTGATCTAGGATGGAGAGGAATAATATTGTATCGGATTAAGCCTGACTTGTCTGCAAAATCTTCGCTGGCAACAAGGTTCTGCAAAATTGTGAAAGTGTTAACTACGTGGTCTATCAAACATAATAATTATAATTTTCTAAAAAAAATCACAACCTCCAACCCAGTCCCGATGAGAACAGCCTTCAGAACTTCTGCCAGGACAGGCATGAGTTCATGTGCATTAGCTTGCCTTTTTCTATAGAATGGGAGAAAAAATAGAAATCAGATTCTAGTTTGGGGACAGGGGTTTGACAGTGGTTCTTAAGAAAGTAGTCTACATTACAGGTTTGAATCTGAGAAGAAAATCTTACTTCTCATAGAATGATTTAATCTCTCGAGCATCATTTCTTTCTTTCCTCTTCGAGAACGTACTTTTCTCATCCTGTTTGGAAAGTAAATCCAACATGAGGCACGTGACTAGTTGCATATATCACAGTGAAGCATAAAGGAAATGTGCACTGAATACTGATGTTTTGAACAAGGATATCTGCTAAGATGTGATATACATGTACCACATGTATATTATGCTCCAATCCTCAGGATTTGAAGTTTTGTTTTTGCATTTATGAAGTGAGTATGAAGTTAATTTTTGCCATGTATATACCTGTTCCAGCCTCTGAAGAAGTGCAGTTTTAAATTGTCGAACACCCCTCCCTGTTGAACGGGGATCCATCATATGAGCCTTTTCAAAGGCGTGAAATCGACCTGTAAAAGGACACATTTCTTTAATTTTGTAGTCCTGATTCACTTTTCCCTCACAAGATCCATTCAATGATTGTATAATTTTGTTCTAGATTGGGAACAAATTTTGTAATTGACTAAGTAAAATGTTCAGTGCCACGAAAGAAAGGAATGTTGCAATAGAGTGAATCAAGACGTTAATTGATGCATTTGACATTTTTTTGTGCTAATTACCCATTGGGCTCTTCGATGATACAGTATATGTGCCACCTGATCAGTAGTTATGCGACCTGAGGAATGTTTTTTGACTTGCCTGATGATCTAACTATTTTTTTTTGTGTATCGATCTAACCCCCTTTATTTTCATGGCTTCCAACAACCTACTCTACTCATGATCTCGAAAACAATCTACTCTGCTAATGATGGGAAATACCCAGAAGAGGTACTAGGAGAAGAATGTTCTCTGTGGCAGAAACTTTGGATGATTAGTTGCTGATAGCTAACTGTCCAATTATTCTAGAACAGACCGCCCAGACTTTGAATTGTAACCAGTTAGCCTCCGATCCTACATCATATTCTTCTTTTGCATGAAAGTGAGAGATGGAGAATATCCGAGAAGAATATTTTTCTCAAGCTGCCATATATATAGCCTCTCTTCCGTTGAGGAATCTCCGAAGTACCACACCACACGTGACTAAAATAGCATCGATGTTTCTTAAGCCATGCATGTTGGAAAGCAGCAGCAGCAGATGACCAAGCACCGTGGAACTCATGATCGGTAACCATGAACCTCCAGCAGCTAGCAGAGGACAGCACAAGACAGAATATTCCTTCACTGAAACGAATGGCACCAAAACCAGGTCGAATCTCTTCAGGGTGGTCTCCTTATCCTGAATAAAGTCACCAACAGGATCTCCAGCCAGCGACAAACGCATTATACCATGCACGTATTTCGTCGAACGTGTTGCGGGCACCGGCGAGCCGCAGTCCAGCACCAACATATATAAGACTAAAAATGCCTAGAGGGAGCATAATCGCGCGGGAGCTTACAGAGGTATGCGACGCGCGGGGACTCGGCCTCGATCTGGTTGGCGACGCGCAGGAAGGGGCGTATCTCCGACACGAGCGTCTGCGGCAGCTTCTCGCTGTCGAACTGCAGCGCCTGCGCCACGGCGCTGGCGCTCGCCTCCGCGGCGCTGGCGCTGGCGCTGGAGGACGGCGGCGGGAGCGGCGGCGGGGGCGGGGGCGGCCGCCACTGCGGCGCCGGCGCCGGCACGTACCGCAGCGGCCGGCTGGACGGGCCCACCTCCACGATCTCCAGCTCCATCGCGCGTCTGATCGAGCGGGAGAGACGCGCACCACCATCGCGCGCGCGGCTTTTATTATCTGCGCCCGGCCGCCTTCGCTTTCACTTTCGCCTTCGCCGCCACTTTCGCCTTCGCCGCTAAGCTTTACCGCTTTTCTCCCCCGGGCCGGCGCGGAGGTGGCGGCTTTCGCTTTTTTGGGCGATCTCCTGCTTTTGATCTCCGATTTGGCTGGTTTGGCCGGCGTCTGTGTGCGTGGATTGGTGAGGCTTTTGTGGGAGAGGAAGAGAGAAGCAAGTGCGGGGGCGGTGAGAGGGAAGCGGCTTTTTTGAACGTTTGGAGTGCCAGATTTCACTTTAGCCTTAGAGCATCCGCCCAACGCGTCGGCGCCCTAAAAATTTTTTGCAGCGCCAAAATACCGTTTTATCGCGCTGGCGACACTTTTGTTTTAGCAGCCGCGCTAAAATACCGCGCGAAAACGGGATGGTTTAGCAGACGCGCTAAAATGCCGCGCCACAGACCTAGATCTGCACTCTTTTGCAAAGAAACCAAATCAAAAAATACAGTAAAAAAATAGACTGCAAATATAGATATATTGATGAACTCGGACAAACAGACGAACACGATTCGATTACACGAACAGGCGAGTACAAACACGATTCGATTCGATTTACTACATCCTAAACCCTAAACACTCGATTCGATAACCCTAAATAACTACGATTCGATGAACTAGAACTCGGAGTCGGAGGAGAAATCGGAGTCGGAGTTGGTGTTCTCCGAAATCTCCTCCTCCAGCGCGAGCCACCTGGGGTCGCCGGCGGGCCAGTTGGCGAGGCCTGCCGCCAGTTCCGCCTCCGCCTGCTCCTTCGCTCGACGGCGCTCCTACCGCCAATCGGTGTGCTCGGTGCGCCGCTCCGCCCGCTCGGCCGCGCGGGTGTTCCAGAACTCCAGTTCGGCGCGCTCTTCGCTAGGGTGGTTCCGGTACCATTCCTCGACGGCGCGCTGGTCGCGCTCCTCAACCAGGCGGAGCATCGCGCGGAGGCGGTGCTCGCGGCGGTCTTCGGCGGTGACGAGGCGCGGCTCAGGCGCCAGGTTAGTCGCCTCCTGTGCGTCGCGGCAGTCCTGGAAGTTCATCGAGCGGCGCGGGCGTTGAGCCTCCACGCCGCCGCGTCGTACGCGCGGGCGGCCTCCGTCGCGGTCCCGAACGTCCCGAGGGGGACGCGGTTGTCGCCGGACCGGATCTCGGCGGTGAACGTCCCGTTCGGGCGCTCGCGGACGCCGAGGTAGCCGGATTGGGTGCGGCGGCGCGGAGGCATCGTGGCGGGCAGTGGGGATTCCGAGCGGGCGCGGGAGAGAGAGCGGTTGGGAGAGGAGGGAGAGACGCGTGGGTGAAGCGCGCGCTGGACGCGGGGCGGGTTATCTACCGCGAAATCTAGCGCTTTGGCCAGCGCGCTTCGGTTTTCCGCGCACGCCCTTTTTTCCCGCGCTTGCTAGAGCGGGCAAAATGGCCCCGCGCGCGGGAAAAGCCGTTATCTACCCCGCGCGGTCCAATTCGCGCGCCTGTTGGAGATGCTCTTACACGCACGTCTCAACTAAAATTTGTGTTTTCTCAAAAAAAACTAAAATTTGTGAATACATCCTTATTTCTATATTCCGAAGTAGTAGTAATACTAATATAGTATGATGAAGTATCGTCGAATTTACAAAAATTAGTCAGCGAGCAACATCTGGCAAAATTGCACACGGTTTTAAAATAATTGAATATTTGCTCACAAACCTAAAATATTATATATTTCCAGCACTCAAACATCTTATATTTCACTTAGGTTTTTTGTTTTTGTACTATTTGAAATATTTTAGGTTTTACTTCATATCTAGTTCCTTTATTGGATTGTACATCAATCCTCTCAAAACATAAATAGAAAATCAACACTAATTTATAATTTTTTTTGTGTGCATCATGGTTATCTTGAAATACGAAATATCATGTATATCATTTAGAAATAAATGAGTATACATATTTCAGCACAGAAATAAAAAATTTATCATGGTTACAGTTGTGAACAAACATGAATAATAAATTACCTCCTCCCATTCAGCGCAGCAACATCATTAATTTGTATACCGTGGCTGAGAGCCTGAGACTCATAAGCATCATATGTATATTGCAAGTAGTCGGCGAGCACTTTGTGGTCAAATCATCGTCGAATAAAGGGAGCTCCGGCGCAACGCTGCACCATATTACTTTATTACTGTGCGGAATTGATATTGAAAAATTTCCTTGGACTGCCGCTGCGGAGGCGCACAATATGTGTAGTATGGATTGATCAGAAGTAGAGGCGGCTAGTGTAGGAAGTCGTGTTTCGTGCGTGAGCGTGACCTAGAGGAGTGCACATGGACACGCCCAGAACCACGACGCAAGCAGCGAGGACGGAGTCCAGAATCAAAGCGAGGTCGGTCAGCCTCTCGTTTGCCCTTTTTGATGCCCTTCTCCATGAATTCCATCCGCCCTCCATATTGATTGTTTTCTGTCCTGGCCTGGGGAAAGGGAGTGGCCGGAATCCGGCGCCCCCCACGGCACAGCATGCCGCCGGCAACCCAGCTGTCAATGCTGCATCCTTCCACCGTCCAGTCCGGCGCAGCCCCACCGCACAACATGTAGCCAGCAACCCATCCGTCAATGTCGTTGGTCACCATCCTCGCGTACTGGCCGCCGTCCCGTCCTTCAACACTACATCTCGGCGTTTCTTTTTTAGCGGTGGTAATCTTGTAATTATCACGAAACTGAAAAGGTTTGGAACGATCTGGATCGTTGATTAAATGAACAGCTCAGATTTATTGTATCAGCACACCTCAACACATGTTTGCTCTTTTAATAGTAGTATAGATAAAATATTATAAATTTTGGATTGAGAATTTGCACACTTGTAGACCTAGACAATGCATACATGTAGGATTTATTTTTGTTTCAATTTTTTTGAAACTCAACAGTCCTGATTTTGAATTTTGGAAAAACAAGCTATGTGGGCGACATTATCACTTTCCGGGCAAGCAACCACAGCTTTGTTTAAATTTACTATACCGGGTCGAGTGGTAAGTAAATGTCGTTTCGTCGCCAAATTTGACACGATGGTGCGTGACATGCTTAGGTACGTGCATGATTTTTTTCGGAATTTTTCGACACGTTTTGAATTTTCAAAAAAAATCGAAAAAAAGGGTGCATGTGCACCCGGGTGCACATGTGAGTTTCCGAGATTGGCCTCTCTTTTCTCTGTCTGTTGCCTTTGCGAGAAAAAAAGAATTACATATGCCTTTGCTTTGTGGAGGTGATCAGTGATGGTTTGACGTCCTCTCTAGGTGGGTAGTTTGCTTTAGCGAGAGCACCAGCTAAGCAATGCCGTTTTGAGCTAAGTGACCTACTTACTTTATCATCCCATGAAAAAGGGTGATCTTCTTTGAGGGAAATAATGCAGGGCTATGGGGTTCACGGCTAAGGTCTTTGGAACATGGCTAAATTTTGGGATTTGATGAAAAATCTTAACATGCCATCGTGGTAGATTATGATAGTCCAACTAAGTGAGTTCGTTCTTAGATAACTAGCACTCTCTTCGTTCCAAACTGAGTGACGCAGGTTTGGTACAACTTTGTACTAAGTCTACGTCACTTAATTTGGAACGAAAAAGTAGGTGTTAAGCTCGCTCCAGGATATAGGCCATCAATCCCAACCATCATCTAGACGCGTTGCAAGGCCCGTGATGACAATGAACAGAAGATCCCCTCATGCAAGCCTTCCCAATCCCAAATGTCGTGGGTTAGTCACGGCAGATGCCATACGGGGTGGCTTAACTCTGGTGTGAGCTAGGCGACGTAGGATTCACAGAGAGGTAGCACATGCAGAGTTTACCCAGGTTCAGCCCCTCTGTATGAGGTAAAGACATACTCCTGCTTATATGTATTTGGATCTTGATGGAGTGTACAATGGTGTGCGCACCAGAGCTTGAGGTTGCTCCGAAGGCGATGGAATGAGATGAATCTGCCTCTAGGGTTACGCCTAGCCAGCTTTATATAGAAGCCGGCTAGGGTTTACAGGGAAATGATGGGTGACCTAGGCGGCGCTAGCTAATCTGCTATAAGTGCGGCTTCATGGAGCGCACTCTTCGGGATACGCAGATCACAAACTGATTCGGAGATATCCGCTGCCGCCTTCCCGAGCCGGTGTACCAAGATCCTCGGGGACCCGATATCCTGGAAGATGTCCTCCGGGTATGCATCAACTAATTCAATTGGGTTGTGTGATCCCCTTGGCTAGTAGGTTGGGTCGGAATCTAATACCTTCCTCATCTAAATTGGAATCTTGGACTTTAGGTTGGGTCGAAATTGTATCTCTATAACAATGATCATAACATCTAATATTAGAGTCACCCTAGCCATTGCTCCCCCCCCCCCCCAAAAAAAGTCCTCGCATTGACACCAATTGAATCCATTCCACCGGATCCACTCAAAATAAAAATTTGCTAGATTTACCACCAAATATCGGGCCACAACATATCTTGACTTTGATAGGAAGGCATATGGGGCTGATCAGCATCTCCGTTCTTTTTTTTGTTGTTTATTCTTAATCCGCTTTGTAAGATGGTTATTCCCTGGTTCAGCCGTGTAGTTTTATTTATAAAGTGGAAAGAAAACGTATTTTAAGAGTGGAAAATGTGTCCATACCTATACATTCTGTACCGAATAAAATTGTCATCCTGAGAGCATCTCCACCGAGGGCCTCCAATTGACCCCCCCAAAAGCCTATTTACGTGTCGCGGACAAAAAAAGCCCACAACGGCACCTCCAAAGGCTGGCCATAATTTGAAGTGCGATTGAAGTGTGTCGGACATAATTTGGAGTGTACCGGGACATGCATGCGGATACAGCTCCATGTGTGGCTGGATCACAAGTCAGTGTATGTAGCTCCTTTCTCTTCTTGCTCGATGACCCATAGTTCATCGCCGTCACTGCACATGGAGACGGAGGACCTCCAGGCCATATCCCGCTCGCCTTTCGCGCCAGGGGAACCGCACCGTCGACCTCCTTCGTCTCCTGCAAGCACGGCACAGAGGCGCACGGTGTCATCGTCCGCGCTTCTCCAAGCCAAGCCGTCATGTCTTGGAGTTGCGGCGTCGTCGACTATGTCCGGAACCGGAAGGATTCGAGCTATAACGCAAGGGGTCGTCACCGACAAGGTCATCTTCCTCCTATGGCCGGGCGCACGGTGTCGTCGTCCCCGCCAGCCCACGCCTCTCCAAGTCAAACCGTCATGTCCTGGAGGTGCGCCGTCGTCGACTACGTCCGGAACCGGAAAGATTCGAGCTAGAATGCAAGGGAAGGAACCGGAAGGAGACAAGGTTGTAGGCGTCGCCTGGGAAGTCGGCGGCGAGGTCGGCCATGAGAGCGCGCAGCCCGGCGCGGGTCAGCTCCGCCGTGGCCGTCGTTGCGCGAGCTGGGCGCTGGTGCTCGCCCTGGCATGTGGTGGTTGTTGCTGCACCTGCGCGGCGCTGCCGGTCGTGGTGGTCGTGCGCTCCTTCTAGTTCTTGTTCTTCAGAATTCTAAGCGGCCCATGTGTGGATCAAGACTCTTCTTTCGGTATCTACACTAGTACAGAATAGCTCATTGGCAACGTGTGACATATGCCCATTGGCAACGTGTGGGCACACGTTGCCAGTGTCACGCTGCTGCTATTTGTACTGGCAACGTGTGCTAAGGGCACGTTGTTAGAGCACTAACTAGTGGCAACGTGCTTATTCGGCAAAAGTTGCAAATTTGCCCGTTTAGCGGCAACGTGGTACCTGCGCACACGTTGCTATACTATTTCCGGAAATTAACACCAACTATGTACTGATAATTGCCCAGTAGCAATAAAATAATCTGCAATTCCGACAAAATAATCAACCGAATTAGATGGATAGCACATAACTTATTCCAAGTCTCCAATTACATAAATAGCATATGAGACTCAATCTCGCTAACAGATAGCACATAACTTATTCCTAGTCTTCAAACTAACTACCTAATCACTGAGTGTCTCGATCACATCAGGCCGAGGCATGAATTCATTATTATCTCTAGGGTCATGATCCTCAGACTCGGACTTGGAAGAGTCTTGGGGGGCCCTATACATGAAGTAGATCTCGGCGTCACCATGGTCGAGAAAGAAGGTGCACCTCTCAACAGGTTGCATGTCATAGGAAGTTACAAGTTGTGTCCAATGGGTGCCATTGAAATATGTCTTCCCTGTCTCGTTGGTGCACAAAAATCTGAAGCTTCGAGTGGGCACCGTCATCTGGACCAGGTTGACCTGAAATGTCCTATGGTCACTAATGAGAACGCCAACATGCTCCAAAAAGTCGCGTTTAGCCCTACACGGGATGATATGAGAAAACGAACAAATGGACATTAATTAGTGTTATTACAGGGGCAACAGTCTAATCAACAAAGTAATAAAATATTTACCAACGAACATGCCTCATATGAAGAGTGCACACTTCCAAGTGTCGGAACTAAAGGACCAAGAGAAATGTATAAGCAATGTTTGTTATACATGTCAGTAGGTCTTTTAGACCAACACTTGAAATGATTATGCACAAGATGTTTCACAGCGATGACTCTGATTCAGAGGACAATAGCGTGACTCTGAGTCTCAGGAGGATAGAACCTTCAGAAAGAATGTCAAGAAGGGGCCGAGTTCAGGCATGGCAAAGACCGACGGTGCGACACCGTCGGTCTTTGGCCTGCCTGAACTCGGCCCCTTTTTGGCATTCCTTCTGAATATTCGGTCCTCCTTAGACTCAGAGTCATCCTTACTATCCTGTGAATCAAAGTCATCGGTGTAATACAAGTCTCATATATCATTGCCAAAACAAGGTAAAAAGAGTGCCTACAGGACCATGTACTAATACAAGCACTCAAATAGTATATAGTACAAGGTACTGTAGATACTCTTTTTTCCTTTAACATGACATCGTTTAAATCATCGGCCTCTAACATCTACAACAACATGGATAAAAAGACGAATAAAAAGATGCCTCATATGAAGAGTGCACATCATGAACTTCCAAGTGTCGGAACTAAAGGACCAAGAGAAATGTATAAGCAATGTTTGTTATACATGTCAATAGGTCTTTTAGACCAACACTTGAAATGATTATGCACAAGAGTCTAATCATTGGCACATTCCACACAAATTCTAAACATCGAATAAGAGACGACACAAACAATAGATGTTTCACAGCGATGACTCTGATTCAGAGGACAATAGCGTGACTCTGAGTCTCAGGAGGACAGAACCTTCAGAAGGAATGCCAAAAAGGGGCCGAGTTCAGGCAGGCCAAAGACCGACGGTGTCGCACCGTCAGTCTTTGTCCTACCTGAACTCGGCCCCTTGGCATTTCTTCTGAATATTCGGTCCTCCTTAGACTCAGAGTCATCCTTACTATCCTGTGAATCAAAGTCATCGGTGTAATACAAGCCTCATATATCATTGCCAAAACAAGGCAAAAAGAGTGCCTACAGGACTATGTACTAATACAAGCATTCAAATTGTATATAGTACAAGGTACTGTAGATACTCTTTTTTCCTTCAACATGACATCGTTTAAATCATCGGCCTCTAACATCTACAACAACATGGATAAAAAGACGAATAAAAACATGCCTCATATGAAGAGTGCACATCATGAACTTCCAAGTGTCGGAACTAAAGGACCAAGAGAAATGTATAAGCAATGTTTGTTATACATGTCAGTAGGTCTTTTGGACCAACACTTGAAATGATTATGCACAAGAGTCTAATCATTGGCACATTCCATACAAATTCTAAACATCGAATAAGAGACGACACAAACAATAGATGTTTCACAGCGATGACTCTGATTCAGAGGACAATAGCATGACTCTGAGTCTCAGGAGGACATAACCTTTAGAAGGAATGTCAAGAAGGGGCCGAGTTCAGGCAGGGCAAAGACCGATGGTGACCGTCGGTCTTTGGCCTGCATGAACTCGGCCCCTTCTTGGCATTCCTTCTGAATATTCAGTCCTCCTTAGACTCAGAGTCATCCTTACTATCCTGTGAATCAAACTCATCGGTGTAATACAAGCCTCATATATCATTGCCAAAACAAGGCAAAAAGAGTGCCTACAGGACCATGTACTAATACAAGCACTCAAATTGTATATAGTACAAGGTACTGTAGATACTCTTTTTTTTCCTTTAACATGACATCGTTTAAATCATTGGCCTCTAACATCTACAACAACATGGATAAAAAGACAAATAAAAAGATGCCTCATATGAAGAGTGCACATCATGAACTTCCAAGTGTCGGAACTAAAGGACCAAGAGAAATGTATAAGCAATGTTTGTAATACATGTCAGTAGGTCTTTTAGACCAACACTTGAAATGATTATGCACAAGAGTCTAATCATTGGCACATTCCACACAAATTCTAAACATCGAATAAGAGACGACACAAAAATAGATATTTCACATCGATAACTCTGATTCAGAGGACAATAGCGTGACTCTGAGTCTCAGGAGGACAGAACCTTCAGAAGGAATGTCAAGAAGGGGCCGAGTTTAGGCAGGGCAAAGACCGATGGTGCGACACCGTCGGTCTTTGGCCTGCCTGAACTCGGCCCCTTGTTGGCATTCCTTCTGAATATTCGGTCCTCCTTAGACTCAGAGTCATCCTTACTATCTTGTGAATCAAAGTTATCGGTATAATGCAAGCCTCATATATCATTGCCAAAACAAGGCAAAAAGAGTACCTACAAGACCAGGTACTAATACAAGCACTCAAATTGTATATAGTACAAGGTATTGTAGATACTCTTTTTTCCTTTAACATGGCATGGTTTAAATCATCGGCCTCTAGTACATCTACAAGAACATGGATAAAAGGATGGATAAAACATTGTGAAACATTATTTGCTACATGGATAAAAGGATGGATAAATCATTGGCCAAACTATAATGTGAAGAAATTAAAATAGAATATATATGTTGGATAAAAACATACCATTCTGTGTGAACCTCTTCTGGGAGAACTACGCCAAAATTCTTGTTCATACACTCGGGGTAGCTACAACTCTCACATATGTGAAACATTATTTTCTACAACATAGAGTACAATTAGTCCAATCTTAACTCCAATCTCACTAAATCATCTAGTGCATCTAAATAAAAGAACAACTGCGATAAAAATCGCAACTAATTAAGGTAACAGCGGATCTAAGTGCATAATGAAACCAAGCCTCCTTATCGATGGCATATCTTCTAATCTTTCTAATATTCAACCGGTGTGCGTCCATCTTCATTTTGTGATCATAGAGAACATCGGCAACATACAACTCCAATACCATTTTCTCTTCTTCAAGTTTTTTCAATTTTTGTTTCAATTCATGATTTTCCTTTTCAACAATATCTAACCTCTCAACAACAATTTGCAAATCGGTCGGCACATCCGGTTCACATATGGAACCCTAAAAAAATTCTATGTCAGCTTTAATCGGGATATTACACAAAATGAAATTACTAGCTAGTTTTCCAAAACAATATACCACGTCTGAACACTCCATATCAAGCCAGCCGACGGAATTCAAAATCATCTTCAATGGGAACTATATATTAAACAATGCAAACTAAATTAATTTCATAGTAAACAAACAACACATTATTGCAAACTCAAATCATTTTCGTCCTAAAATAGATGTTCTAAATCCTAACAAATAAACAAGCGGCCGCCGGCCGTGGCACCTTCGTGGTCGGGGAGAGACAGAGAAGGATGGAGGCGAACCTTGGGCGCGTGGCCGCCCGCGCGCGCGGTGCGAGGAGTTGGCAAGGAAGGTGAAGCCGCGCCGCACGGATCTCGACGAGGCCGGAGTGGGGAAGACGACGGGGAGGGGTGGCGCGGGTGAAAACGACGGGAAGGGGCGGCGCGTGGAATGGACGGCGGCGGCGGCGGCGCGGTGTGGAGATGCGCGCGGGGAGGTAAAAAACCTAACTGTGTCGATCTAGATCTCGCGACGGGCGGCCGTGGTATTAATAGTCATAGTAGTGGTAACGTGTGCTTACAAAGGACACGTTGCCAGCGCTGATATAGTAATAACGTGTACTTAAAAAACGCGTTGCTAGTATGGGCACGCATACCAATAGGATAAGGTCATGTCACTGTCACAAAATGGCAACGTGTGACTTCGGTACGCGTTGCTAGTAAACTAATGTTGGTAACGTGTTCTGCTTACACACGTTGCCAAACCCGCGCTACATGCAGCGTGTCCTTAAGGCACACATTGCTACTAAGTTTAACAGGTTTCCGCGGCCACCCAAATATTACTTCCAACGGGTGGCACTGGAAACACGTTGCTAGTATAAGGGTTGTGGCAACGCGCTTATTTTGTACGCGTTGCTAAGTTCTATTGGCAACGTGTTTATCCCAGTACACTTCGCAAACCTTGTGTTGCCACTAGGCACCTACTGGATCGTCGTCCAATCACAGCATCTCACTGGAATGCTGGCCGTGTCTCTACCGTTCCCGCGTGTGGAAGCAAGCAAAGCTAGCTAGCTGATTGTGCCCGTGATGCTCGTTTTCTTGGTGCACGGTGTCGAGGCTTGGCCTGGCCTGCGCAGGGACACCGTGTCAGCTGGCTTGGCCGTGTGTTGGAGGAGTGCGACCTGGTGGCGTGCTCGTCTGCTCGAGTAGGAGCTCTGGCGGCGGACGCGCTCTCCTGGGGCCTCCTCCTCCCCGGCCACGAGCGTGGCGTCGGGCGGCCAGAGCGCGCACGCTCCGCTGCGACCTCCGCGGGATGTGGGGCGTCTATGCTTGCCGCACAACTAGTCTGCATCGCGCTGAACTTTTTGCTAAATATGCTTCCGTTCCGCTCGGTGCTAGCTGAAAACTGATCAATTTCATGGCTCGTGCTAGTGCTAGTGCCAGCTGAAGCCCGCTCGTGTGTTTGTGCTGGTCGGGCGATGCGTGCTTCTCTGCTCATTTTGTGATTGAGGTAAATTAGCGTGGCTTGCTTCTGTGCATCGCTCTCAATCTTGCTGTTTTTCTCAAGCACTCAACCTGTTTGTTGTTTTGATCAAGAGTTGGTGTCCGGCTGGTTGGGGGTGCCGCTCGAGAAATTTTTATTTTTTCGTCTGAACGTGTGTCCCGCACCCAAAAGGGCATAATTGGGGTGTCGGACACATATTTGGCAACTCCCGGTAAAGATGCTCTGAGGCCTGTTTTTGTTAAAAACGTGCGCATTTCATGATCCCGTTAGTGAAAAGAAAAAGGAGAGGGTTGTGGTTTCGCATGCACTGCCTGCGTGAAGGTTGAACCACATATGTGTTTTGACTTGTCCTTGAAGAAACCCGTCTGCCTTACTAGTCATATGATCATCATGGACAAAAAGGTGAGCAGTGTCAGCTGGCTACGTGCAGCTCACTACTCCATGTCTGCTTTAGATGGGGATCGCGGACTACTGACGGTCAGATCCATGCACGCAATTCTTTCGAAAGACAAACTGCCTGCTTTTTACTTTCGCGCAGCCCACACCGATCCACTGCCAAAAGGAAACAAAAGCTGAGATAAACGACTAGTGCTGAGCCAACTTGTACAAGGGCCTTTATCCGTGGCCAATTACTACCAGAAGTTAGCAATGTGCGTTGTTCCTATGGTCTATGGTACTTCCTCCGTCCGAAAAAGGATGTCTTGGATTTGTTTAGATTCGGATGTATGTAGATATATTTTAGTGTATACATACATCTGAATTTGAATATATGTAAGACATCCTTTTCCAAACGGAGGGAGTAAATGTTTGTGTTTGTGAGGGCATGGACAATGTATATTTTTTTTGCCGTTGTGAAAGACAATATATACGTTGGCATTGCCTTTCCGTAGAAAATACATATGGAGGACAGACAGAAAAAATAATAAAAATAAAGAACAGGGGGTTCATCTCTAGGCGGCGATGTTGGGGGTGTTCTCGGGAGAATGGCGAGAGATTGAGCATGAGCAAAAAGGGCACCCTTTTACCGGCTAGGTTGAGTGTTTTTTTTCGAAAAAGGAAGTCCCAGCCTCTACATCAAAGTGATGCAGATCAACATCAAAGCTTTATTAAATTATTGCGAGTGTAAAAAACTCTGTTACAAAACACGGATCACAAAGGGTTGATACATGTATCAACCAACGAAAAAGTGCAAAACAAAAAAGAGCTTCATAATGCAGTTCTCTTCTGAAAACGCCAGCCCGATCGGTTTTAGAATCCTTCGCGACCGTCTCCAATCGGGTACATCCAGAATCCATGACTTGGTGAAGCTCCACAGGTTAGAGATAAGACAATGAACGAATCCAATGAGTAATCAGGGGGATAACCTACAAGAAAGATGTTTTTGGCTTGTTAAACGCAAAATCATTTCTCACATTCCACATTGCCCATAGTACACCACAAACACCAACTCGAATCGTCTTGAGCTCTTTCTTTTCTATACCTTGTAGCCAATTCCCGAACAAATGGGTTATGTTCTTGGGTGGTCTGATATTAAAAGCTATATGCACAATTCGCCAAACTATTTTAGCAAAGGGGCATTCGAAAAATAAGTGTTGGATAGATTTTTCAGTGTCACAAAAGGAACAACACTTGCTGTCGTTCCAGTTCCTTTTAGCAGGATTGTCTTTTGTTAAGATTACTTTACGATACAAAAACCACAGAAAAATCTTGATCTTTAGTGGTACTTTTATTTTCCATATATACTTTTTTTAATCTAGTATGACCGTTCAAGTAATCCAAATACACAGACATGACAGTAAAAGTACCTGAACTAGTCAAACTCCACACAAACCTATCTGTCTCTACCGAAAGGTTGATCTCCATCAGCCGATTTACTAGATGTAACCATTGTTCACACTTGTCCCCTGAAAGATTTCTTCTAAAAGTAATATTCAAAGGTTGAGTTAAATTATGAGCCACCAAAACTTGTTTTCGGTTAGCTATGTTATAAAGCAAAGGGTACTACTGTGCCAAAGAGGAGTCAGCTAGCCACACATCATCCCAGAACCTTGTGTTCATACCGTTGCCAATCACAAAAGAACCTCTTTTACAAAAAAAAAATCATCCTTCACTTTCATCAATCCTTTCCAAAAAGGAGAATCAAAAGGTTTTACTATGACTTGAGATAGAATATTGGAGTGAAGGTATTTGTTTTGCAACAGTTCCTGCCATACCCCTTGTTCATTCATAAGTTTGAGCAACCATTTGCTAAGTAGACATTTATTTTTAATATATAGTACTTCAATTCCGAGCCCTCTGCTCTCTAGGTCTGCAAATAATATTCCATTTAGTAAGGCGATATTTCTTTTTATGACCATCACTCTGCCAAAAAAATCTCGATCTATAAAAGTCTAATCTTTTCCGAACACCCTTTGGAATCTCAAGAAAAGATAGCATGAACATAGGTAAACTTGTGAGAACCAAGTTTATGAGGACCAACCTGTCACCATAAGATAAGAGTTTACCTATCCAACTACTCAACTTTCTCTCAAAGTTATCTTCAACCACTTTCCACTCTCCATTTTTCGGCTTTCTAAAATGAATTGGTACCCCCAAGCACTTGAAAGGAAAAGCACGAGATTCACACCCGAAGAGATGTCTATATTGTGCTTCGGCTATTTTGGCTTGTCCAAAACAACAGAGCTCACTCTTGTGGAAATTAATCTTAAGGGCCCGACAATTGTTCTAAAAGACAAAGAATTAGTTTCATGTTCAAAGCCTTTCCTAAATCATGTTCCATAAAAATAATGGTATCATCCGCATATTGTAAAATAGAAACCTCTCCCTCTACTAGATGAGGAATTAGTCCCCTTATTTGACCATCTTCTTTTGCTCGGTTTATCAAAAAAGGCAGCATATCCGCCACCACATGAAATAAGATAGGTGAAAGTGGATCCCCCTGTCTAAGCCCTTTTAGCGTTTGAAAATTATGATCGATGTCATCATTTACTCTTATACCCACACTCCCCCGACTAATGAATTCTTTAATCCATTGAGACCACTTTGGATGAAAACCTTACATACGTAGAGCTTGTAATAAAAGGGCCACTTGACCTTGTCATATGCTTTTTTGAAATCAATTTTGAGGAGAACACCATCCAATTTTTTCCTATGAAGCTCATGGATGGTCTCATGGAGCACAAGTACTCCCTCTAGAATATGTCGTCCTGGCATAAAAGCAGTTTGTGTTGGCCTTACTACCGTATGTGCCACCTTGGTGATCCGGTTAGTAGCCAATTTTGTATATATTTTAAAACTCACATTAAGCAGGCAAATAGGACGATATTGCTGGATTTTAATAGCATCTTCTTTTTTGGGCAACAAAATGATGCTCCCATAATTTAATTGAAACAGTGGCAATTGTCCCTTGTCGAAAGCACCAAACAGTTCCATTAGATCAGTTTTTATAACATTCCAACATATCTGGAAAAATTCTGCCGAAAAACCATCCGGTCTTGGCGCCTTATTTTCTTCCATTTGAAAAATTGCATCATATACCTCTTGCTCAGTAAAATATGCATGTGACTGGATGGTCAATTCGGGTTTCTTGTGTTTCTATTGTTTAGCTGATCTTGTGCTTCTTTTGGTAGGAAGTCTAAACAAAATAAAGTTTGCCGGTTAGAAAGAAAACTCCAGAATGCTCATGACAAGGGCTAAAAAAAGCGAACACATTGAAACAGAAAGGCAAAAGTCCTAACAGGACTACAGAAAGTGGCCAGCTTATTCATTCATCCTCAGGCCAGCTTAAGTCCATGCAATTATTTGAGAGATGGGCTTGTTCTGCACGGCCCAGCCAAGACTATAGAAGACTTTATTATTATCATTTTTTGTCATAAAATGCACAACAGATAGAAGAGAGGACGCGTGCACTTGTGTCGGTACGGTCAAAATAAATGAGCACTTGCATCAAGGGATTAACTTCGTGAGTTCATAGGTTAACAATATGCATCACCTTCTTATTACTGAGGTAGAATTTCATGCACCATACAGTTTACCAAAAAAACAAAAGCTCAAGCAGGTGGAAAAGGGGATGATACATTAATTAATAGTTCAACATTCAGAAATCCATTTTGGCTCCCGATCTCACATGCTCCTCCCTGAATGGAAAATTCGAAAGAAATAGTAAAACATTTTGAAAATTTTGAATTTTTTTGGGTGATGAACATATACAAGTTTTCGATAACCATGCCAAGTTTCGTGGTGAAATGACACTCGTAATGCTCGGTGAAAAAAAAATCATAGACAAAAATGAGACTTACAAATATAGTTTTTCAGAGCACTGATGTTTTTCCCACCGAGCACCAGGAGTGTCATTTCACCACAAAACTAAGCATATTTGTAGAAAACTTGTATATGTACATCACCAAAAAAAATTATAATTTTTCAAAATGTTTTACTATTTTTTTTCGAATTTTTTAATCGGGCAGGAACATTTGTGCACGGGAGCCAAAACGTCTTACCCCTTCAACATTGTCGTATGTTTGGATCCATCAGAGCTAAACATGGATATAAGTAGGCTACAATTTTAGTCACTGTGTCAGCTAGGTTTTGAACTCCATAAATTTTAGCTATGTAGAATGTAGGTGGTGTAATCAGTAAGATGGATACAATATTTATCTTTTCGAACAACAATGTACTGAATTTTATAGAACTCACTAAGATTGTTTTGTATCAGAAGTCAGAGCATGATATGGTGTGTTTATAAGATATATTTCACAAGAGAAGAACAATATGGCGAGACTCGAGATTAAGGGGTATGTCCTTAGCAACGGTACATTCCATTTGTTCACGGAAAAGCTTAACCAATGTTTGCAGGTTGTTCGCTCTTCTACGGTTTCTTCATTAGAGGTGTGCCCGAACATTAAAATGTAAGAGGTGAGATAGAGACGACAACTTTGTAGAATCTTGATTTAACTTTTGGTGTAATCATTGATACATGTTTTGTTGTTCATCCTTGTTTTAGTCGGTGCCTTTGATCTGTTTTATTTGTTTGATTATTCAATAAAGTCAAATTGTATCCTTAAAAAGGAGAATATGGTTTTGGAAAATAAAAAGTTAGTATGGACATTAAAAAATAAAAAAATTCTTGCATACGCAAATATTTTCCGTACAGTTTCGGTTAAAAAAGTTTTATTTTGGGCTTCAGATAAAAAATTGTGGCTATATAAAGGTATAAAATTCTTATTCTATCCTGAAAATTAATACTTTTAGCCTAAAATACAACGTGTTTTCAAACAAACTTGTGACATGCATACCTGTATGTGTATATTTAATTGTATTTTCGCTTCTAATGTTTAAAAATTACAGGTTTCGGCAAAAAATCAGCTACGAAATAAGCAAGGCCAAATTGTCAAAGTCCTAATAAATATAAGTAAAGGAAAAAAAGAAAATCCCCTCGTGGGCTATATACCTATTTATGCCGAAAATTTCATGTTTCATGTAGATCAAAATAAAACGGACAAGGCGTTTTGACTCCCGGGTGCATCTGTTTCTGTTATTTTTTCAAAATAAAAAATATGGAAACACATCGAAACAATCTGGAAAAAAATTGGACGTAAACATATACAAGTTTTCAACATTCGTGCAAAATTTCGAAAGGAAATAACACTTTCTGTGGTCTGTGTAAAAAAGACAAAATCCGTGCTTTGAAAAATGTATTTTTAAATCTCATCTCGGCCACAGAGTTTGAAAAACATAACAGGGGCATAAAAGCGGATATCTAAAAATGAAACGTGTTTTTAACACAAGTTGTTGCATTCTTTTTTTTCGGGTAACTTGTGGCATACATACTATACGTGTATATGTGGTTGTATATTTTTTCTGTACTTTTTAATACACCAAAATACCATTTACTTTTTTTTTGAAACATCAAGAGCACTGGCGCTCAGGACTTTGTCAGGTGCAACTAACAGTTTTTGGCAAAAGAAAAAAATCATCAGCTAGAAAGTAATGCAAGGCCAATATACCAGCAGAAAAATAGAGAAAAATAATTTATCACAAAGCTTGCACACCTCACATGTACTAAGGATATTGGATTGAGTGAACATATATATGTTTGCAAATAGATAGTATGGTGATAAAACATAGATATTCTTTCTTCCCATTTCAAGAATATGTCGCGCCATGCGATCGCGATAGAAAAACTTGGCATGTTTGTAAAACAGGAGTGTCATTTCACCATAAAACTTGGCATGTTTGTAAAACATTTGTACATATTCATCACCATTTTTTTCAGAATTTTGTAAAACGTTTTACTGTTTTTTTCGAATTTTTTAATTTGGCAGGAGCAGGTGAGGTCGGTTTGCCAGTCGGTCCGAGGAATCTTAAAAGAAAAAAGAGAAAGAAAAATCGGCATTCCCAAGGGAGGAGAAACGTCCCCAATTCCGGCGTCAGTGATGGCGGCGGCGGCGGGAGAGGGGGAGGCGACGCGGCAGAAGAGGAAGAAGAAGCCAAAGCCCCTGCCCGCTACCCCATTCCTTCAAACCCCAACCCAATCCCCCGCCCCCGGAACCCCAATCCTGGAAGAGGCGGCGGCGATGAGGAAGAGGAAGATGCGTAAGGAGCAGAAGGCGGCGCCGCCTCTTGCCCAAAACCCTACCTTGGAGGAGGAGGAGGATGCCGTGCTGGCGACGACGACGAAGAAGAAGCACACGGAGCGCAAGTCATCTCCTTCTCCGTCCACTGCTGCCACTGCGGAAACCCCAATTTTGGGGCAGGAGGAGAAGGTGTCCAAGAAACGGGAGCGGAGTAAGGACCAGGTGCCATCCGGCTACTCGCCGTTGGCACTTGACCGCGGGCAGGCTCAATCACAAGGAACAAAGGCTCCCCATGCCTCCAAGCTTCTACCCGCTGCCCCATTCCTTGAAGCCCCAGCTCGATCTCCCGCTTCCGGAACCTCAATGTTGGAAGGGGCGGCGATGAGGAAGTGGAAGATGTGCAAGGAGCAGAAGATGGCGCCACTGTCTATTGCCCAAGATACTACCTTGGAGGAGCAGAGGGAGGACGGCATGTTGGCGAAGAGGAAGAAGAAAAAGGAGTCCAAGCACATGGAGCACACCCTGTCATCTCCTTCTACATCCGTTGCTGCTGAAACCCCAATTTGGGAGCATGAGGCCAAGGTGACCAAGAAACTGAAGCACAGTAAGGACCAGGAGCAGTCCTGCTACACGCCATTGCCACTTGACCCCGGGCAGACTCAGGCACAAGGAACAAATGCTCCCCATGCCTCCAAGCGTATACCCGCGGCCCCATCCCCCGCTCCAGGAACCCCAATGTTGGAAGAGCTGGCGGTGACAGCGGTGATGATGAAGAGGAAGAATTGTAAGGAGAAGAAGGTGGCAGCACTGTCTCTTGCCCAAAATACTGCATTGGAGGAGCAGAGAGAGGATGGCATGCTGGCGAAGATGAAGAAGAAGGATTCCAAGCACATGGAGGCGGAGAAACAGAGGCAAAGGAAGCAGCAAGAGCCATCTGGCAAGTCACCATTGCCATCTGACCTTGGCCAGACTCACCGGGTCCGATCACAAGGAGGCAAAGCTCCACCAGAACAGGAGCAAGAAGCTGAGGCGCGAAAGGGTAGTAGTATTGACAAAAAGAATGGAACAAGGCCCCGTGTCCGTGTCCTCAGCAAGCGTGAGCTCATCAAGGAGGGGAGCAAGAAGCCGCGGGTGCTGCCCGAAGGCTTTGTACCGTTCAGCGATTTTGTTTCCAGTTGCACCGAGCAGAATCCTGATCATTCATCGCCATACATTGCATTCTTTGACCAGTTCCGCTATAACCCTGTCCGCAAAGATCACAAACCCCCACTTCCTAGAACCCCTGATCGTCTAGCCAGGCTGCCATCTCGGGGTCACTCATCATTTGAGTCGTCTCAGTTTACCGCGAATGAAACCTCCAAGGCTTTCAAGTCAAACACCTCTATAGCATCAAAGACAAAGCAGCAAGATTCAGGTTCAAGCTCACAAGAGAAACTGAATGTAGAAGTAAAGGAAAACCTTCAGAAGAAGACGAGGGAGAAGAAGCAAAGGAAACCATCAGGCAGTTCACTGCCTGACCCCAGCCAGACTTGCTGCATTCAACTACAAGGAACCAAAGCTCCACCAGAACAGGACCAAAAAGCTGATGCCCCAGAGGTTGACAATATTAAGAAAAATAACGGCAAGAAGGCCCATGTCCGTGGTCCCAGCAAACGCAAGCTCTTCAAGGAGATGAGTAAGGAGCAGATGCTACCTGAAGGCCTGTTGGCACCCAGTGATTTTGTTCCCAATTGTACTCATCTATCCATGTTGCCACCTCGGGGTTACCCATCAATTGAGTTGCCTGAGCTCTCTGTGAATGGAACCTCCAAGGCTTCCAAGGGTAGCAGTTCTGTGGCTCACAAGTCAAAGAAGAGAGATTCAGGTTCAGACTCCGCCTCTGTCTCACAGGAGAAACTAAATGCAGAAGAAAAGAAAAACCCTGAGAAGCAAAGGGAACCACCACCTCTGCTTACCCGTGCTGAGAAGTGCTCAGACAAGTATCGGCGCGTTCCCCTGGACCAGCTGGTACCACCGCCACGCTCTCCTCATCATCTCTTGCAGGAAAATTACGCTTCTGATCCATGGAAGGTTATTGTCATCTGCATGCTCCTCAACTTAACGCAGGGTAAACAGGTAAGCTCCTAGATTGTTCGCTTAATTGTTTTGCCCAATGAACTTTTGGAAACAAAACCATTTAACTGAATTACTGCCAACTAGATGAGGCCTCGTTTCAAAAAAAAAAAATGATTGAGGGGTTTTCATAACTAAGAAAGTAAAAAAAAAATCACTTGTGTTCTTCTAAGCTCATGAATAATCGAGCATTGTTTCCACATTTATTTCATACGTAAAAATATGGTAACCATGTAACCTTTCTTTGTGATTCATAAGTCAACAAGACAACCAAACTTGAATTCTCAAATGCATTTCACACTTTATATTTACAAGGGGGAGCTGCTGTTTCGTTTTGATGGTTCTTTGAAGAACTATTTTCAAAGAACCATTTTGCTGCTGTCTTGTGTCGTTTGAGTGTGGCGCTGAATACAGGCTGGTGTTCCATTTGTTTTAGGAGATAATTCCATAACACTTCAATACTTTTTCCAGTTTAAGTTCAAGAATTCACTCCTCTCTGTTAACTAATGTAGGTCAAGAAGATAGTGGAGGGGTTCTTTGAATGCTATCCTGATCCTCACGCTGCAATTAACGCTGATCCTGAAAAGATGGAGGGCTATCTGAAATCTCTAGGGTTGCAGCGTAAAAAAACAACTAGAATCCAGACATTCTCCAAGCAGTATGTTGAAAATGATTGGACCTATATTACTGAGCTTTGTGGTGTCGGCAAGTGAGTTCTGCCCTCTTAATTCTGTTGTTGGATATGGAGTATTTGTATAATCGCGTTTCTTATTCAGCCTGATTAGTAACAAGAAATTATCTTGACTGTAGGTATGCAGCTGATGCTTATGCAATATTTTGTGCGGGTAGGGCAACAGAGGTGGTGCCTAAAGATCACAAGTTAGTTGATTATTGGAATTACGTCTGCTTTGAGCTGCCCATGGTGCAGGTAGTATTCTGAACACATGAGATTTAGTGAATTGCTGTGAGCTTACATTTTAATGTTTCATGGGTGAATTTTTAAGATCTGCAACATTTTCCAAGTATTTTCTTTCAAAACCATGTGCCTGTTCTCCATAAAATATTGGACGAGGCTCTCAAACTATGAGGGCATCTCGCTAGTGGTAGTATCATCTGTAACGGGGAGTGAGAATATTGGTATTCTCTATTCCTGTATAGTCATTGTAAGTTGAATTTTTCTATGTTAGTGCTAAAAGCAGGATAACATGTTAATTTGAGCTTAATATATGTCAAGCAATGCTATGAACTGGACGATTTGAATCCATTCAGCTTTATCTCATGAGAGTCCAGCCGCAACATGCATGCAGACACACTGCAAAATTGGAGATATAATTGTTTTCTCCTTGAGATAAGTAAAGTCACACTGTGATCTTCATATTTGTCTATGTATTGCAGGGATCGCAGAGCGTGCAGGAAGCTGGAGTGACCGATCAGGAATTAGCTGTGATTTTTGCTAAAATGTGAACCTGGGCTGTAGGACGAAGCAAGTGCTGCTGATGTTCTGTTTTTAGTTACCCCTGCTGCTGTCTATATTTTGTGTGATCACTGAAGGCATTGGAGGGTGTGAACCATCTTATATTTTGGGCCTTGTACTGACTGAAGAATTTACCATTAATAGGATGGAAGGAAAAAAAATCGTATGGAAGTTGTATTAATAGCAGAATACTGTGATTTGGCTGCGATTTAGTTTCCTTCTCACTCTCGTATGGAAGTTGCATTAAATAGAATTTGCCATTTCAGAATAATATGATTTTGCTGGGATTCTGTTTGATGATTGATTGACAACATTCCAGAAGCAAGTGAATTTTCCCGGCCTACAAATCAAGCTGATTAATTCGAAATCTGTTTTGGAAGGAAACCTCAAGTCAGAAAATCTTGGAAGCGCCCTTTTTAAGGCCAGGAGGAAACCGACCGGTTTAGCATCCCATTCTCCTCCCTCGTACCTGCTACCTCGTCCTCCCTCCTCCCTGCTGTCCTTCCTATGGCGTTCTGGGGTAAGCATCCCATTCCTCCCTCCCTCATCTTCTACTATGATATTATCAGAGCTACGGCTAATGTGTGTATGGATGCAGGCGTGGAGCTGAGGCCAGGGAGCACCTACACCCACCGATACCACCCCTCAGATGGCCGTCTCCGCGTGACCCAGGTTTGGCTGACTGACCTCATCCCTATTTTCAATTACTTCTTATTACCACTAGTAAGCGTGTCCCTAGTTTCTGGCTCGTACAAATATTCTTAAATGTCGTTTTTTCATGAATCATCGTGCTTCCTGTACCCAAATACCACACATTATTAATATATGTTGCATCAGTTATACCATTATATAAATATCTTATCCATTAGCACGCTTCTCTAGATGTATAGTGCTCGGGAGATTGTAACTTCGGCATATGAACAAAGTGTTCAACCGACTTTGGCTCATCTTAGTTCAGGTAAAATATACACTAGTTAGAAATTTGCAAGTAATAATATTATTATAGTATAATCTGACGCAGATATAGAATACCCGTGTTGGAAAATCAAAATCATTAAAATATTTAACCATACACATTAATTTACGTGTTGTTGATAAAATGTGAGAAGAGGCTATTCTCAGAATGCAGTCTCCTGAGATAATTGCCTTGAGACTGTGCTAACAAAGTTTTCCGGTCAAGGTGGATAAGGCTGAAAAAAATAACACCATATTACATTGAGTAGACAGGAAAATTTGGGATGTGCCACTCTCCGATGAACATTGTACATACACTTATATACTTTATTTGAATATTCTTAGTTGAAAGACAGATAAAATGACTCTCACACATGGAAAACCTAAAATGGAGTCCAAGCTACATGGGTCCTGATATTTTTCAAAATTCAATTCGAAATTTTAAAGTTCCAAAAATTTCTGAAAACAATTCTAGATGTAGCCAATGATGCATTATACCAACGGGAAAAATCTCAAGGTCGAACGTATTTTTGGCTACACAAAAATGTCAAAATCTGAAAAATGTTAGAGGTTTCAAAATCTGCACTATTCAATATTTCAGATCCACGATTTTGTCAATTTTGCACAGCCTAAATACAGAGTCTTTAGAATTGGATTTTTGCACACTGTTAGAATATATCATCATCTACATCTAAGATCTTTCATATTTTTTGGAACTCTAAAATGCCACCCCTCTCACACACATCTTCTCACCTTTATAAGCGTTAGATCATTCACTGGCGTTAAACCAGACAGAACAGAGTAGCGGTAAACCTACCCGCTTATTCTGAATGGTAACCGCCCAGAGCCTGTAGCTTGGATAACTGAAGCTTCTTCCAGTCTTTGAAGCTATAATAGAGAAACTTTTCGCCTTTATAGCAGACTTGTACGGATAATCGACAAAGCTGAAATAAATTCATCTCCATTTAAAAGCATAATTGAGGTTGCATGCAAACCGTATAACTTCTAAACGAAAAGTTTCAGATAGCTGGATGATCCAGTCTGGTAGGCTTGAGAGTATTTAACTTTGCTGTATTCAGGACTTCTATGGGGCTCCATTTCCTTCCTAGTTCAAACAGAAAAAACCATATGCTAAATCAGATTAACAACTAGACACATTAAGTATTAATTCAGAGAACATTCCCTGTCCAACGTCAGTCAGGTGCCATTTCAGGGCATGCTGATTATAACATGTAAATAGCAAAATTCAGCCAGACACTTGCTTCTGCTTACACATTAAACTATACATGTATTGCTTCCGGGAATACAGAAAACCTTCAAAGAAATCACGGTACTCGAGTAAATGCACACGTGCATTGTAGGTCATGACCGAATCTTTAATACTGCAAGCACCAATATATGGACAAATTTTCATAAAATTCAAAAGCTTCATTCGCCAAGAAAACTTATCATGTACATCTGGACTAATTATCATGCATAACAGAAAGCTATGTTTTCACACCAGTGCGAAAAGAATTAATTCATCCTTGCTGAAACCATTAATTCGAGATGTACGACACATGATTACTTCTCATTCTTCAGTTTGGAACCGTCACATATCTAACAGGTTTGTACTTGCTGAAATAAAAAATCACATGCATAACACACATTTGGATAATGCCATTTGAATTTATAGATGGCGAAACCAAAAGTTGAAATGTTTGACATAAACAAATTCATACTTGAAAGACTTTGATTATCATATTAACTTATCTTGTTGAGAGGCTTTTATATTAGTGGAGATGGTCATATTGCTTACTTCTCAAAATTCTATAACATTTTGATTTGAAGTGGAGTGACCTTGTAATTCATTTTCCTTAAATCTTATCACTTTGTTTTCCGAAAGTTAATTGCTAGATAGTTTATTTTTCTCGAATTGTTAGATAAGCTTAGTGAAACCATCTTCGCGTATGAAATGACAATCAATCAGTACACAAATCAAAAATTTGCAAACTTGAGCCCTCTAAAGATTAATTTATTATACTTTGTGTGATGATTCTTAGGCTGTACTCGTCAATTGCGACGTTGCTACAAGGACGTTGGTGCAGTGTACTGTTGGCAACAAGATGCCACTTACAATCTGCAGTTTGAATCCTACATTGTCTGACATGTGCCATTTAGAAGTCGAGTTTGAAGAAGACGTCGACGTTCTGTTTTGAGTAGTTGGTCCGAGTGCTGTGCATCTCTCTGGGTATTACCTCCGGAACAGCATTAGCAATAGAAATATTGCACGAGACCAACCTTCATCGTATCCTTTTCTCAAACCTTCATCGACCATAGCCTTTTATTTAATTTTTGTGTAGCGCTTTAGACTTAAGAGTTAATTCTTAACCTTGTAACAAGAGAATATTATGAAGAAGATATTGGAGAGTTTGATAGCGAGTATTCTTCTGAGAGTGAGGAAAGTAATTTATCTGACTTTATTGATGATGGTGACGTTGAAGCATCTGACTCGATGGATGATGGTGACGTCTTCTTCTCCCATGATCACCACAGACCAGGTACATGATTGTTGCATTCATATGTGCATGCATCCTCGTTTGTAAAATATTTAGGACATCTATCGTTCATATGCATGCTCATTTGTAGCATTCTTTCAAGTCAGGATAGTGGCATACCCCTTTTGATCAAACTCAAATATGTTTTTGAATTCTGGACTTATTTAACTTCTAGTCCGTAACGTCAAATGAGAAGAAATAGTTTTTTCTCTTCTTCAAATTTGATTAGTTTTGCACGAAGTATTGTCACTTTTATTGTATTGCATGATTGTTCCATCACTCGAGCTTTTTTAAGTTCGATCAACATGCCTGTTTCGACCTATGGTGTCACAAGACTTTGTACTGCTAGTTTTTGTAATTATTATTTTTTCACATCGGTTGTTTGTGTTTACATAAAAGTTGCATTCATATGTCAATGGATCATCGATTCCAGATTCTGAACATAAAAAACAAAAGGTATCCAAGAAATCTCCATTAGAGCCAGAAGATGGAAAACATTCCAACAACATAAGAACATTCGAAGATGGGCTGATCATAGAAGATTTGTCAGCAGGAAACAGAGATACAAAAGTTGCTTCTAAGGGCAATAAGGTAACCCCAAGTTTATGTTGCCGACCTTTCATCTCGTTATGTATATGCATTCATGACTTAGTAATTGATAAATCCCAGAACAAGAAATGTAAAAAATCCCACTATACTTCTGCAGGTTTATATCAATTATGTTGGCAAGCTACTGGATGGAAAAATTGTTCATTCTAATGCTGAGGAAACGCCCTACAAATTTATGCTTGGTAAATAATGGCAAACAGCATGGGATTTTTTCTACCATGTATGGATTTTAAGTCTAATGCCTAAAATGCATATTTCGGACTAGAGGTGCTGAGAAAGTGATCCGTGGATGGGATCTTGGTATTATCCGTAATCATCTCGAAGCTAGCTTACTATTTAATATGTATGTCGGTCATTGTTTCTAGTATGGTTTACAGCTTATGATGTCCATGATAGGTATGTGCGTCGGCGACAAAAGGAGGCTACTTATCCCTCCATCACTTCGGTATGCATTTGACAGTGTTTTCTTTTTAGCTTCCTATTCTATATATGTATACCCTCACAATAATGCTGCTCACGTCTATTCTTCAGTGGCATCGGTTCTGGACCAGTTAGTAAATCATCCAAATATTCAACAATCATTTATGAAGTTGAGTTGGTGGAAGTCCGTTGAAGTAACTACACCTGTTGTTTGATGCCGAAGGCTGCAACAGAAGAAGTGGATTTTTGTCGGTCTAGAGAGTGAGAATGCATAGTTTCTTCAACATAGCTTAGGCTATGTTTTGTTCTGCAGAACTATTCTGAAAAGCGAATCATAATAAAAAGGCAAAGACTATGAACTATGTACTTGATTACCATTTCGGTTGGCAATAATATAACTTTGTTCTCGTGTTTTATATATGCTTATGCACAAGAAGCATACGTCTATGTCTATGGAACGCGAGATAGTTTTGTCTATATGAAAATCATGAGACATGTGGTAGCATGGAAAGACGAAGGGTTGCTCTCTACATTGAATTGGGCAGGTCGCCTCATCACATCCTCTTTGATTTTGATGTACTATCATAAGACTTTTGGAGCTCTATTCTTTCGAAAATTCTGCTATGGAGTCTGTTTTGTTTGTAGGAGTGGAAATCACATGAAGTCCCCCCTGGAATTCTGATCTCACGGATATTTTGCTTTTTTTTTTTTCGAAAAGGGTAGCCCGGCCTCTGCATCATGATGATGCACACAGCCATTTTATTGTAATTTAAAGGAGTATTAAGAGTAATACAAAACTGAAAGGTAAAGAAGTTGCTGCCATAGTGAGTACAAGACAGCCACTAGGATAACAATAGAACGAAACTCTAAGGAGCGCAAATTCTTCGATCATGCCACAGCGTTATATTTATCTTCAGGTTTAAGGAAATGCTTGTGGAATCAGTTTCGACAAGGTATTTGTATTTATTCTATGGATCTTTGTGGTGAGTTGACACTGCTGGATCATGCCTTTGTGTTCGGAAATCGGAAGGAGCAGTAGGACCTAGGGCAAGAATACATGTGTTATCCTAACCTCTTCTCAAGTCTTAACAAGTCTATTTTTGCAAGATAAGCATGTCCTTCTACTACATGTGTTTAGTCTTTGTACCAGATTCTTGAAACCTAAGCATTTCTACATGGAAATTTGCTTGATACTTCTCTCCCATGTAATTTTCTGAAGATGGTTTCCAACATTCCATGCCATGGTCAATGTACCAAAATCTTAGACTCATCCATATGAGGTCGGCCGGTGAGGACATTTTATAAATCTTAATGTGAAAGTGGCTATCTGTTCATGAAGTGTTCCTGTTGTGAGTGGCGAAAAAAGCAATCTCGCCCGGGGTTCCATTTCGGGGGCTTATCCTGGGGGCCAAACGGTCAATCAAGATTCGCTCGGCTTTCAGCTGGGATCCATCCCATTTTAGAACGAAGTCCCTCAACAAAATCCAATTTATATTAGCATATCGCGATGCTAGAACATCAGATAGGTAACTCACATGATGATTTTAGGGGACATGTGCATTGCACGTGCAGAATTATTAGTTTGATCAAAGAAACGAAAATTCAAACAAAAAAAGTTTAAGGGGTGGGGACTTTAAGGGCATCTCTAGCTAATCCCTAAAAAACGGTCACAGGAGAAAAAACCGGTTTGGTCCTCTAAACCGCACCTAACCCATCGCTTATAACGTTTAGAGGAGAAAAATATAAGCGACGCCCTCAAATCTCGGCCGAGGCCTCTCAAATATACTCGACCTCCCTACTCCAGAGTAGAAATGTCTTCCTCTCCTCCCCCACCCGAGCCACCACCTCTTCCAGCCACCGATGGCAATCTCGCCCGCCGCCATCGACCCCCCCCCCCCCCCCCCCCCCAACAGCCCTGATTACAGTCGGAATGGAACCTGAAGGCTCCTCCGCAACCCCGCCGACCATGTCCGCTAGCGCGCCGCCACTGAAATCGACCCAGGCAGCGAAATTGACTCCAACTGTTAGCTCCGGAAGAGGCCAAGCCGGCGGAGGCTAGGATGCCGCTCGCCGAGGCGGAGAAGAAGGCGGCGACGGAGGCCATGATGCTGCTCGTGGAGGAGGAGGAGGCAAAGTTATAGAAGGCGGTGTCGCCACCTACAGCTCATACCCCGCTCAGCCACCACTAATCCTCCTAGTCTGATGAGTTTAGCTGTTGTCGCCGCCACCAAGGGCCACGATGGCTAAGTGCTCGATGAAATGCCGAGGCAAAATTAACTTCTTCTTTTCGTTTCAGTGATAGATTGCGGCCATTTCGGTGATGAATTGTTATTGTTGTTTGTCTAGTTTCATGTCTAAATTAGAGAATGTATGAACTTATATGTCTATTATTTATTTGTGGTGTATGTTCAATTTGAGTTATTCTAAAGGACGAAATACTGTGCAAATGTTTGAAATATATGTGAAAAGGCAATAAGATTTGGGCCAAAACAATTTAAGGAGTTAAATATACCGTTAGTAACCGTCACCTTTTAACTCCTTAAATTATAAAAATTTAAAGATAAAATCAATATAAGAGACTAAATTTTTGGGATCGGCGGCTAGAGATGTCCTAAAGTTTGCACCATCTCCAGATCCTCCAAAACAAGCTAGAGGTGCATGTAAACTGTTATAGGAGTCTGCTACAATTACTCTAGGGCGCCATTAACCGGAAATTCATTTTGGCTAGCAGGACTATTATGCAAAAATATATTTTAAAATGCCAATTTTTTCGAAAAAAATCGGACACATATCTGGACATTTTATGTCGGCATCAAAAGTTTCGCAAAATAAACGACATTGTTTGTGACCCACGTAAAAAAGATAAAAAATGGTCATGTAAAAAGTCATTTTTGTGTACCGAATTTATATATTTTACACAAGACATATAAAATGGTTTTTCCCATAACTTGGTGCGACAACATAATATGTTTGGTGTCCGCCAATTGGCGCGCTACTATTTCCGTTATTTACAACGTTTGATCAACACGATCACCTGCCCTATTCGGCACACACAAAAAAAACACACGATCACCACCTGCCCTAGCACGGTGGGTCGAAATAGGAAATATATATTGGGCAATAATCACGGCATATTTTGTATACCAAAGGTAACATTGAAATGAATTTCTGGAATTGAGCTCTTTCCTTACTTTACAGAAACCTACCTACTGTAGATCTGAAAACTGCCAACTAAAGGTTCGTTCGTCTTCTCCCCCAAATCAGAACACCAAAAGCCAACACCGATGAGTCCAAAGCGCAGCTCCGCCTGCCGCTCATGGCGCACCCTCTTCCCCTCCTCCGATGATGCCGTCACGCCCTCCAGCCCGTCCCCAAGCCCATCCCCAGCGCTCATGACGCTCGCTCAGTCGCAGTCGGCCTCCAATCCTACCAATCTGCTTCCATCCCCGCAGCTTAACAGCAAGGAGATGGACGATGGCAAACCTTCTCAGCAGCCACCCGCCGGTGATCTCGCACCCGGCATTGCGAACAGCTGCTATGCCAATGACGGCGTCCAGGAGGAGAAGGCTTCCACCGGTGACGGCGTGCAGGAGGATGAGGAGGAGAAGGAGAAGGCCTGCACCGATGACGGCGTCCTTGAGGAGGAGGAGAAGGAGAAGGCATCCCCCAATGATGGCGTTCAGGAGGAGGAGGAGGAGGATCTATCCGCTTCTTGTCCGGAATCCAACCCGCTCGTCGTGGAGAAGAAAAAGCCCGCCATGGCAAAGGCAAAAAAGTCGACCGGTCGTGTTTGGTCGTTACAAGACGAGTTTCGCATCCTGAATTGCCTCGCAGCGTACGTCAAATCCCATGGAGAGCCTCCAGCTCGGGCACTGCTTTGTGCTGTCGTCCGAGGACACGTTCTTGACAAGAAAGATTTCACAGTGATAGAGATTTACGAGAAGGTCCGCCGTATGAGGAACCGATACTATAGTATGCGGCAGCGCACGGCTGCTGATGGAGCTCCACCGCGTGGCGACGCTGATGACGTCCGCAAGTATGAGCTCTCCCAGAAGATTTGGGGTGATTCGCTGCCATTGCCAAAGCTTGAAACAAAAGAAAACGTCTCCGGTCAGGCGACTGAAACACGTGTCCGTAGAGAGTTTGAGGAGCTCCGGCGTATGTACCCTCACCTCACTTACCTGGTGGAGCAGATCGCCGTTGCTGACCGCGGCTGTCTGAAAAGAGCATTTCAGTTTATTGATGACAGTAAAGCCAGTGAGCTGGAGGCCAGGGTGAAGAAGCAACGGATTTCGGAAATGAAAACAGAACGGGACCGTAGCAGTGCACGGCGCGACGTGCTTAGCATGTTTGTCAAACACATGACATGATAAGATGGTTGATAGGTAGTTGTACGATGAGAAGGTGAAACTCCTTTCTTTTCTAGTATGCCAACAACCTTTGCATTGTCATGCTGCTCACTAGTTTATATCCAGAAAATGCTTTCTTTTTTAGTTCAGGAATAATGGATGACCTCCAACTGCTTCACCTTTTGTACCATGAGCAAATCATACTCTTCTTATCTTGATTTATGTTTTCAATTATAGCAATTACCGAATCAATAGATAATTTCTGAGAAACAATGTCGGTCTGTTTTGAAATTTGAGGGTCTGCAAGCATGACCTGTACCTAAATCCTGGATGAAATACTGAAAGATAAAGGTGCGGAAGATAATCCATTTGATAAAGAAAAAGTTGCTTTCAGACCGTAGATCCAAATGAATAATGGGATTTCTTTGTGGCATTGCTATGGAAAAGCAAATATACTCTTTGGAGTTACGAACCAAAGATTCAGATGTGCATCTATTTGTGTGGGCATTTGGTGTTTGCACTGCCAAAATACAACTTGAAACTTTTTCCTTTGTTCCAGCGGAAAAGACTGATTCCTGTAGAATTTCTGCCAAACATATGGTCCCTAAACACTAGTTAGAAATTCCAGGGTTAGAACTAGAACGCGAAGATGCAAGCTTGGATCATTCTACTTCCCAGGTTTGTTATCATCCTGATGTGTGGTGGTCCAGCCACACATCAGGATCAAAGTGAAGCCAAGTGAGTGTACTTCACGCCATAGTTTTGGTGAAATGCGTCTCTATAATCATAGTGTGCAGCTATGCACACTCATCTGAACATATATTCAATGTACTAAAAGACTATGCAAGCGGCAACACAAATCAGGAGGGACTTCGCTCACTGCATTTGCTTTTTGGAATTATATATCACTACCGTGTGCATGCATTTCTTGAGAGAAACTTTGGCCAGTGGCCGCAGCAGGTTAGTTATCTGTCTCCAGTTGTCTTTTCTTGTCTCTTGACCCAAATCGAGGGTTTCAAATGGTTTGAATTGTTTTAGTTTTATTTCCCATGCATACCGATAAGATCTTGTGCACCTCCCAGGTCATTAGGTCACGGGTAAGGAATAATGGCTTTTCCTTGCGATATTAATATGGAAAGGAAAATCTCCTCTTAGGAGTTACAAAGATGTGCATTTATCTGTGTGTGCATTTGGTGTTTGTGTTTGCACTGCCAAAATACAACTTGAAACTTTTTTCTTTGCTCCTGCGGAAAAGACTGATTCCCGTAAAATTTCTGCCAAGGTTATGTTTTCCAAACACTAGTCAGAAATACTAGGGGCTAGAACTAGAACAGCAAAGATGCACGCTTGGATTTTACTTCCCAGCTTATGAACTCCAAAAGAAGAAAAGCACGCAAGCAGCTCCCAGGTTTGTTAACCAACTACCTGAAAAGGTTTGTTACTAAGCAGCTCAAGTGCTAACGCTTGACAGGCCTAAGGTTGCATCCATATCCACATGTACTGAAGCGCCTAATTAAACGGGAAAAGTAGATATGTAACAACTTGATTACATTTACAATCCTGATGTCAAGCACACCCTGCAGTCTTGTAGTTCAAGTGAAGCCAAGTGGAGATGCAAGCGGAAACATAGATGAGGATGGACTTTGCTAACTACATTTTGCTTTTTGGCATTATATACCACTACCGTATGCCTGCATTTCTTTAGAGAAACTTTGGCCAGTGACCGCGGCGGATTCATTGATTTGTGTCTCCAGTTGTCTTTTCCCGTATCTTGATCCAAATCCAGAGTTTCAAAATGGTTTGAATTTTTTTTAGTTCTATTACGCATGCATAGCGATATGATCTTGTGCACCTCCCAGGTCAGTAGGTCTTGGGTAATGACCAGAAAGTCTAAGTGCATTTGCCGGTGTTGGACGTGATATGGGGCATATACTGTACAGTCTCCATCCGGTGATCTTAATTGTTCTACTTTCATCTCGTTATTCTCTTTAACTGCTTCCTGCTTTTCAAACTATATTGTTTCTTGACTGGACAAATCTCCAGCCTCACTGTTGTACTGTCAAACAAAGCATACAACACTTACGGTTACGCTGCTGAGCTGCATGAATCGGTTACGAAGTTGGGTTGAGACGGGACGGGACAGGACGGGGTCCAGGCGTCTCCTGATGGTAGCGTGTGTGCAAAGTTGAGTCAATGCTAGCTAATTACAAGAGCTGGGCGTCTGCCGGGTGATCTACACTCGGGCCCCGGCTCACCTTAAGTGGAAAATCTTGCATTAGATCAATGCAAGGAACATATTTTTGTAACATTTTTCTTTATAGCATACGTCCAGAAATTATTGAAACATTTTACCGAAAATGATCGAGATTTGTAGCATTTCCAAACATCTCGTAACATTGGAAATTACAAAAGAATAACACTAACCCACCGTCAATAATGGACGCCATGCACCTATATATTTGCGCTAGCTGGCCAAAAGTCCGCCATGGCAGAGATCCGTCGAAGCCATATGCTGGTAAAATTGTATTCCCCTTTTATTTTATATAAAATAACTGTAGGGGCTTCCCCTACGGTAGTGCGGTCTAAAAAAATGTTCCTTTTTACCATGTGAAAAGATATATATCAGCCCTATTTTTTATCAAAACCTTTTTTTACAAACAAGAACCCTTCTTTTTTCGCGAAAACGCAGAAGCCTCGTGTTTCGATGATTGACAAAAGAAGGTTTATGTACAGGTTCAATAATGGACGAAGCCCTCGCCATAATTCTCCAACGACTGGTCCCACAACGGGAAGCTCGTAGGATGTCGGAGTCCAGTCCACGACATGCGAGGCACTCACCCATCCAACATCTGTCCTCACAAGCAAGCCAGATGAAAAATTTCACCCTGCGAGGGGGAAGGGGGGCATGACTTCCAGTTGAGCTTCCAAGATTTTGATACAATCGACCCTTGGAAGAAAGCATTATATAAATATCTCAAGGAGTATTGAGAGTCAGTCGTCCAACGAGTGTGGCTCCACTGAAAGTTGTACATCCCGGAGCCAGATCCAGACCTGGACATATTCCCAAAGGGCAAGTAGGCTCAAGGCCCCCCTTAATGTCGAAGATCCAGCGGTGCTTGATCAGCTCCGACGCTTCCTAGGATGCATCGGGATTAGCGTAAAGACTAAAGAGGTATGACGCTATCTTCCATATGACCTTCCCATCAAGCCACCTATCCTTTCAAAAGAGGGCAGAGGCTCGATCGCCAAGCACCATCGTGGTGGAAGCGCCGAACACCTGCCGCCCATCCTTGGAGAATTTCTTATTGAGCCCGTGCCGAGTCACAAGGTGATAGAGGCTTAGGTGTCCCGATCTTTCGATGAGAGATAACTATCGATTTGGGTGGCGTCGATGTTGACGATCCGACTACAAATGTGCGACGATGTTGCGCCTTAACAATCGCTACACCAGCTTCAGGAGGTTTATGACAGCGCTGAAGCACAATCGACCAAACCAACTAAGGTCCAATTCCTGCAGGCAACCGAAGAACAAGCAAAGAATTGAGATGCAATTTAAATATTGCGAATATAGATGAAGTACAGATAAGTTGAGGTTCCCAAAGCGGTCTTGATCTGGTCTATTTGACACAAACGTAGAACACAAAGTTACAACAATGACTAACTTTTTTGAATAATGCAACTTCCTTGCAACGAGTGTTGGATACCTATTGTGCAAATTCAGGGCAGATGGTGAGTTTAGCAAAATCAAGTATCTTTTTCTCTCCAAATACACATGTGATTCTGCGGGCTGAAATATATGAAGCATTGCACATTGATACAGAAGCTTTATCAGATAAATATCTGGGTTTGCCTGCGTTGGTGGGAGCGGATAGAAGTGATTGTTTTGTACACTTTATTGAGAGAATTATTCAGAGAATTAATGGGTGAAAGGAGAAGCAACTTTCAATTGGTGGGAAAGAAGTTTTACTAAAAGCAGTGGCACAGGCTATTCCAGTGTATGCTATGTCGGTATTTCAAATACCGAAGGGGGTATGTAAACGTATGATGGATGCCATAGCCAAATTTTGGTGGGGTGATGATGATAATAGTAACAAAATGCATTGATTTTCATGGTGGAAACTTTGTTATTCGAAGAACGAGGGAGGCATGGGTTTTAGAGATTTTCATTCCTTCAATCTAGCTATGCTCGCAAAACAAGTTTGGAGACTTATAAATGAGCCTGATTCTTTATGTGCAAGAGTGTTGTGTGCAAAGTACTATCCTGATGGTGATATTTTAAAGGCTGGACCAAAGGCATGTTCATCGTTTACTTGGCAAAGTATTATTGCAGGTTTGGCTACCTTTAAACGAGGGCTGATTTGGAGAGTTGGCAATGGGGCTAAAATCAACATATGGACTGATTCTTGGATTTCTTCAAGTCTGGATAGGAGAATTATTTCTCCAAGAGGAGCTGCACCATACACTAAGGTATCTGAGCTTATTCATCCCATGACAGGCCAATGGTATGTGCAACGTTTAAATACTGTTTTTAATTCAGTGGATATTGGTAGAATTATGCAAATTCCTTTAAACAGCCAGGGGTTTGATGATTTTATTGATTGGAGTTTTACTAAACATGGACGTTACACTAATCGGTCGGGGTATCATCTTCAATGGAGGCATCGGTTTGGTGCGCATGCTGGCCAACTAGCATTGCTGGGAAGCTCAGCTAACAATCTTGTTTGGAAAATTCTTTGGAAATTAAAATTACCTAGTAAGGTTAAGATTTTTGCTTGCCGTGCATTGCATGGAATTGTGTCTCTCAAATGCATTCTAGCAAATCGCCATATTGGAGAAAGTGGGGCGTGTCCAATTTGCAATCAAGGAGCGGAGGATGTTCTCCATCTCCTGTTCTTATGCCCTGCGGCGAAGGAGATTTGGAACGCCCTAGGGCTGCAACAGATTATTGATGACGCTTCAATAGTGGATAGAGAGGGTTCTGCGGTGATTGAGTTTTTGCTGCGTTGCCAGGGAAACAATTTGCCAGGGATTAATATAGCCAATCAGAAAGAAATAATTTTGGTTGCATGTTGGTATCTTTGGTGGATACGTCGTCGATGGGTTTGCAATGAAGATGTCCCTCCTGTTAATAAATGTAAAATGTCTATACTTTCCATTGCGGCTAATGCGGCAAAGATTTCTGATCAAGTCAATGTTGAAACGTCGACTAGATGGATGAGGCCGATTCCTCGACATGCAAAACTGAATGTGGATGCTTCTTTTCATGAAGATGTCCATGCAGGTGCCGTGGGGGCTGTTCTTCGAGATTTTCAAGGTACGTTTATAGCAGCAGCAACAAAGTTTTTACCACATGTCCCATCTCCATCAATGGCAGAAGCAATTGCAATGAAGGAAGGCCTAGTGTTGGCAAACGGAATGGGATTTTCTATGATACAAGTTGAATCAGATTCAATTGAAACAATTGAAGCATGCACCGGAGAAGAAGTATGGTGGAATGAATCTTCGGCTATTTTTGCAGATTGTATCGATCTTGTTGCGTCTATCGTAGTGTTTCTTTTAGTCATTGTTCGAGGGAGGCAAATAAGGTTGCTCATGAGCTAGCTAAATATAGTTTTTTAAATAATAGGTCTTGTAATTGGGTCGATGACCCCCCTAGTTTTATTGTTCATAGGCTCATAAACGATGTAACTATTAGGGATGCTTAAAGCAGCAAGTCTCAGACGCATTCTTTTTCTTACCAGGATACCTAAGGGGACTGGAAGGTTTTTAATGAGACGGCTTGCTGGCTTTTATTTATATATATATATTGAAAATTCAAAAAAGTTTATTTAGGAGAGCTGCCGCCGCCTTGAGTCTTCGCGTTTGAAAACTGGTCCTTGGTGGATACGCTGACATTGGACGCCGCCGTTTCTGTAAACCGGACCAGCTGGCCCACAACATGCACATGCATGGTACTCACGTATGGAAGCATCACATCCATCGATAGTAATATCATGCTCGCTCCTTTGCTTTGCTTGCTCAGGTACATCTCCAAAGGTAACATTTTGTGTTGTCTCGCATCTTAACTCGAAGCATAACAGAAAATAAAAATGGGTTGCCTCCATAAACGCTTCTATTTAACGCCTTTTAAGTAGGTAAAAGCAAGAAACAAGTATTGTCAAAAGTAAAAACATCAAAATCATCAAGAACTTCTTCCAAAGTGCAACCAGGCACACCAAGAGGGCTTTTAGATGTTCCCTTAACATTAAAATCTTTAGGACCAGGCTTAATTTTTTTGTATTACCGATATAAGATTCACTAGCAAGTTCCCTAAAAAGCTTTTCAGACTCTAAGATGTCAACTTGGGCAGATTTCGGTTGGGGCCCATTTGGCACATACATAAATTTTGGTCCTCTACCTACTAGAATATCTTTCTTTTTAGGTTTTAAAGAAGAAAAGGTGGTACTCAAAGTGTCAATTACGTCCTGCAATTTGCCAATCCTCAAAGTTTGATCGTCCTTGAACTTACTAGTTTCTAAAACATTAATCCTCTTATTGATATTCTTTAAAGACTTATCAAACGCATTAGTATTGTCAAGGAGCTTCTTATCTATTTCATTTATCTTATCCATGCTTAGCAAATTCATACATATAAGGTCCAATCTTTTCGTAATGTTTTCCAGAGTAATTTAAGTTTTAATATCATTAACAGGTGGGGTTCCAACCAAACTTTCAATGATGCTCCGGTGGGAGAGACCCAGCTCGGCTCGACGTCATGGTGGCTGAGCAACTCCACGTGCACCTCCTTTTCGAGCGCTGCTCCGGTGGGAGAGACCCAGCTCGGGCCGGCCGGCGCACGCGACGAAGAACGTCGGAGATGCAGGAGGCGGAGGTCGCAAGGGGAGAGGAGGTGAGAAAAGCGCGGGAGAAGCAAGCCGGCGAGGAAGCGACGGCGGAGCTCTCCGTGGCCGTCGATTTGCGCGGGGAGGAGCGAAGCGGCGAGACGGCGCGTCGGCGGCGGCGGCGACATCGGAGTCGCGGGGGGAGAGAGAGAAAGAGGAGAGGGAGATGTGTGGACGGTGTTTCGTGGGGGTCCCTGGATTTTCCTGGAACCGCAAATAGGTCCCTCGCAGCGAGAAACGTTGGGCTGCGGGTAATTTCTTGAGTTGGGAGTTTGTTTTTGCAAAATTGTTGCGCCAAAGTTCGTGCGCGGCGGGTGACCGGCTGTGGACCGGCGCGACCGGCTGGCCACCGGGCGACGTGGCGCGTCGTGATTGGTAGAAATTCGGACGTGAACAGTACCGCGCGGTGGGAGCTGTCGTGGACGTTTCGTGGCCATTGGATCGCTCGATCGGACGGCCAGCAAATTGGGGCGACGTGGAGGGTGCGGGCTGGGGGTGAATCTAGCCAGCCTTTATATATAGTATCTATGTTCCGTACTGTGTTTTTGTCGGATTTTATATGAGATTCTGCCTACTGGATGCTATATTGTACCTGCTTGTTAATGCATATTCAAGGAAAGTGTATTTTTTTTTAATACCGAAATTCATACCAGTGACGGGCAGGATAATGTGCCTGTCACTAGTATACAGTTACTAGTGACGACGCCGTCACTAGTAACTGTATACCAGTGACAGCATACTAGCGACAGGCAGCTTGCCCGTCACTAATGGACAAAAAGTGCCCGTCACTGGTAAGGGTTTCTGCAGTAGTGAGATAAACAAACATGCTGGGTAAACAAATTACAGCTGGACAATTGACAAATGGCAAAGGCATGAGAATGCATATTATAACAAGATAAAGTTCACTGTAATATTTATTGGGCATTACAACACGATACATAGACCGCTTGCTAGCTTCATCTATGACTAATAATCCACCCTCAGGATAACATCTGTGTCTCCTGAAAGTATTAAATTGCAAGGAACATATAATTGTAATAAACAAAGTGTGTAATGTAAACAATGCAAATGACATGTAGACATAGCACCCCAGTTTTCTCCCTAGTGGCAACAGCACATCCAGAGACTTAGTCGTTTATGTCATCTCGAGCCCAGGCAACTGGAGACATGAACCCACTATCTAGCATAAATACTCCCTCTTCGAGACACTAGCATCTACTTGGCCAAAGCATCTACTAGCATCGGAGAGCATGCAAGAACATAAATAAAACATATAGATAAATTTTTTTTTTGAAATTAACATATAGATAAATAGATGAACAAACTTGATCATAACTTCACAATTCATCGGATCCCAGCAAACACAACATGTAGCATTACATAAAGATGATCTTGATCATGTTAGACAGCTCACAAGATCTAAATATGATAGCACAAAGTGGAGAAACTACCATCTAGCTACTGCTATGGACCCGTAGTCCAATGGAGAACTACTCACACATCACTCCGGAGGCAGGCATGGTGTTGTAGAGCCCTCCGGTGATGATCTCCCCCTCCAGCAGGGTGCCGGGAAGAGCTTCAGAACCTCCCGAACTAGGGTTGACGATGACAGCGGCGACGGAACTTTTCATGGAATTGTGTTTGGGTCGTTAGGGTTTTTTTGACGAGGGGAATATATAGGCGAAGAGGCGACGCGAGGGGCCACCCGAGGGCGCCAGACGGCCCCCCGGAGCGGCCCTACTTTCTGCTGCGCCGGGGTGGCGTCTAGGCCCCCTGGGTCGCCTCCTCGGCCGCCCTTTGGACTTCGTCTTTGTATTGATGTAAAACTTGTCCCCGTAAAATTTTGTCCAATTCCGAGAATATTTCCCGACTAGCTTTTCTGAAACAAAAAGAAAGCAGAAAACAGGAACGAGCACTGTGGCATCTTGTTAATAGGTTAGTCCCAGAAAATGCATAAAAATGATATATCATGCAAATAAAACATGTAGCATTTGTTATAAAACAAGCATGAGACATCAAAAATTATAGATACGTTTGAGACGTATGAGTGTCCACTTTCACTAAGTGCCACCGACACTCTGCATTGTAGCTGATTCCGACAGTGATATATGATTGTATACTCCACCGACCAATTTATACAAAAGTTAGACTGGTGGAGAAGCGCATCATTTGTAGGGGTGTGTCGTGTGAGATATGGACATATGGTATGTTCACAAGAGAAGCGCATCTCTCGGCCACAATATGGTCGAGAGTTACGGGTGTGTCCCCGGCCACAGTACGTTGGACTCATTTGGTTATGCAAAACCTGAGTCAGCTTGTGTAGGTTTGATCATTTGTAGTTTCTTCATTAGAGGTAGGCCCATCCACGCATCTCTCTACACACTTCCTTGGTGTGTTTGGTCCGGTATGGGGTTCTCAAGACATTCTGAGTTCTTCTTCGACCCCCCTTGGTTCACATGTCCACCCTAATCATGAATAGCATGGTATCCTTGACCAAGTCAACGGGCCCCGGTATCCACCTATCCACCCCACCCAAGATAACACTACCGATCACCACTCTCGAGTGGGGCTGGCTTTAAACTAGTACCAACAAACCCGTCACCACCAAGAGTAGCACATTATGCCAACTCCGGTGATCGACCCAATAGGTCATCCGAAGACATGCGAAAGGAAGAAGTAACTTATGCCTTCTCCATCCCATTCTAGAACTCTTTGTTGACACGTAATTACGGCACTGGACAAGCCGTGGAACATTTGTTATTAATCCTAGAGAAACTGCTCCCCAGTACGATCGAACCTCCACCTAAACATCAAACCGTGGTTCCACCGCCAACCATGAGAAATCCCATTCATTCCCAAAAACTCTTTTCTTCCATGCAAATATAATGATAGGGAAGAATATATATAGTTTTGAAAATAGTTTTTATAAGGATAATAAATCAACAGACATGCAAGAATGAACTTGCCTAGTGATTGATAAGAAGTGCAGTCTAAAGTCTCGGGTGACCCGCGAACCTCGTGTTCTGAAAACCGGCATCATTATCATTATAAGACAATGTTTAAAGATCCAAATGATGCTATTATGCATATATGCAATGCTTTCTGATTTTTACTTGTCCCTCCACTTTTTAGGGTTTAAAGTTACTTTGTTTACTTCAAGAATTGTTTTACAACAATTTACATGAGGAATAAGAATTTAAACTGGTCAAATTTTAGATAGTTCAACTTTAATTGAACTCAAACAATTATTCTCCCATCTTATTATTCCTTGGGAAAATAGTTATGAAAAAGATTTTCAAGTTATATCCACTTAAGGATCCTTGAATTTTTCATCCACTCAAAACTTGTTTAAATTCAACAATAAAACTGACAGAAAAATTCCTCATAATTTAGAGTGTGTGAGATATTTTTAGCTGATTTTTGTTCCTTTAGAACTCTGGTTAAAATTCATTGAAGTTTGAGTTAATTTGGTGGTCAAAATTATTATTTTGCCCCTTGGTCAAACTGATCGAACCAAACCCGGTCTAACCCGGTTCGGTCGGTCAAACCGACCTGTATCTCACTCTCTCTCCCATGTCTCTCTCAAATGCTCACACCCTTTTGCGATATGATGCCTGCTGCCTTCCTAGCAAAGGCATATATAAGTTTTTCTACCGTTTCTTATCCCAAGCTAGTGTGCTCGTCACCTCTCTCTCTCTCTCTCTCTCTCTCTCTCTCTCTCTCTCTCTCTCTCTCTCTCTCTCTCTCTCTCTCTCTCTCTCTCGCGCGCCTGTGCTCGCTCTCGCGACACAAATCTCCGTCGTCGTCACCTTGCTTCCTCGGCCGGCTCCGGCCATCTCCGTCGCCGCCGTCGGTCGCAATCGTCGCGCCTCGTCGAGCTCCTCCTTTCTATCCAGCTCAATCTGGTTTTCCTCCCCTCTTTCGGCCACGAGCTACCCTAATCTCGACCTAAGGTTTCGGCCGAAATCGCCGATGATGGCGCCGCCATGCTACGTGATTCCTCCGGCTGCTACCCCTCTCCTAGGTGGCTCCGGTGGTCTCCAACATGCTCACCATGGCTGGTTGGGCTCCAAGCTCCCTCTGCTCGTGCCGCCATGGTCACTATGGTGTCGTGCTCGAGCTCGTGCTCCAGTGGCACCCTCCAGAGTTGCACAGGCACTGCACTGTCGTCTCTGGAGCTACTGCCCTAGACTAGAGGTAATCCTTCTCTAATCCCCTCTCTCTTTTCTTTCTCTACTCGAATCCGAGCTACTATACTTCTATTTTCTTAGGGTTCTTAGGGTCTGTTTGTTTGGGCTGCTGCTGTTGAGAAGCAGCTGTAGCTGGTGGGCTGTTAAAAAGCAGCGGTGGGAAGCAGCTGCTAGAAGCAGAGATTTGATGTTTGGCAGGACTGCTTTTGATGTCTGCTGCTGTTGGTTTGAAATATGAAATGTCTGGAATACCCTGAATGCTGAAAAAGTTATATTCACTACAAGATCTAATTTGGTGAAGTTTGGAGGGGAGCAAATGATGCATGTAAAATGCATACATGAACTTTGCACTTTAATTGCTTATATTCCAATCATATTTGCATCATATAAGGGTTATATCAATGTTTTATCATGATTTTGGGAATACTTCATAGTTTTCCCATTTATTTGGAATTAACCCTGCACAGGCAAAAAACCCTAGTTTTGTATTTTAATGTTTCAGGGACCCAAACGTCAACGAAATCATCTGGAAATTTACGGGCGTCAATATTTGGAAGGAAGAAGGACTACGGAAAAAGGAAGCGAGCAAACGGAGGCCCGAGGGCCAAACGAGCATGGCCCACGCGGCCACAGTACCAGGCCGCGTGGGACCCACTCGTTCGGGCCTCGTGGCTCCGTTGCCTTCGATCTCTTCTCCACCGACATCGTCTTGACCTAAAAACGCCTATAAAAAAGGTCCCCCGTCGTTCTCTGGAAGGAGCGCCGCACAAACACAGAAACACCGAAACAGAGATCAGGAGCTGCAGATTGGAGGGGGAAAACTCCGGCGGGGCGCTGCCGGTGTGGTCTCCATCTTCTCCATCGACTTCTCCACCGTCTCCATGATGAAGAGGGAGTAGTCCACCTCTGGACTATGGGTTTGTGGAAGTAACTTATGTATCTCTCCTCTCTTGAGCTTCACTAATTAGCACCGTATGAGCCGCTGAACATGATTACGGTCACCGTTGTAATACCTTTATGGTGGATCTTTATGAGTTAATATATGTTTGAGATTGCAATGTTTGTTTCAGTTATGAGTATAGATGCATATTATGTACCCCGTTCTTGTCTACTTGTTTTGATGAAGCATGTTTATGAGAACGTGTGTGGGGGAACGTGTGCATTAGTCGGAGTAACGGGGGGTGGCTAGTGCAGTGAACGTGAGAGAAAGTTCTGTGATCCACTTTGGTATCTTTACCTTACTTTGTTACCTCACTAGGGATAAACTAAAATACCATGCTACCGGGGATGTGGGCGTGACCATTGCCACTACTCCATGACTAGATCTAGCATGTTCTTATTTTCACTTCATGTCATGATACTTAATGCTATACTCTGAGTTATTTTAATTACTGAGGTGATATGATTTAGTTCGCATCTTGGTGGAGTATAAGAGAGGTTAATAACCAAAGGATCTCTATGTTAGGACGTGATGCCCATATATCTAAGTAACTTGTTATCAAACCCTGTGTTGCAATCTCATATGTTAACTTTGTGTGTTCCATTGTCTACCACTTTAAAAAGAGAGAGTGCATTTGTGAAACCATGAACCCCAGTCCATTTTTAATCATAAGAAACACCTTTCCAACACCATATACCACTTTTCTATTTTCAGCCATCATTAAATCCGAAAATACAAAAATACTTTTCATCTTGCATACATCATTCAAAAACCCAAAAATATCATTTATCATTGCATCCACCACCATTGCATTTTTATTTCTTGTTTGCATTGCATAACTATCCTGATATCATTCTTACACCTTGTGCTTGACAGCCACAGGTGAGGTTGAGGACCAAAACATCTAACCTTGTTTTATAGGTAACCAAAAGAAGGATAAGAAGATAAATCTACCACTGCAGATTCCCCGAGAGTTCGATATTAAACCCTCGAGTCACCCCTCGTGGGGAAAACTGTCTTCCACTATACTATACACTCTGCACTTGGAGTCTCAACGTAAATCCTGTTATTTGTGTAGGCATCAAGACTTGCTCTTCGGGATCATCAGCAAACACGACTAAACCATGAACTGATTCAACCAACAGACAAGATATATTCATATATATCCACCGAAACGAAAAAGTTACGACGTGAAAGTTATGAAAAACGGTGAGATCAATATACTCGCGAAAGAAAATTCCAAATGGTCGACTGAGTGCGACGAATTCGATAAAATTCATCTAAAATTGGTACGAACTTCGGTGCAAAATTAAGAATCTGGAGTTCACGAAATTCAGAACCGATCACGGGAATGGAACCTATATATCGACGCACACATATTTTGTGTACAAGTTATTTCGAGTCAAAGTATATTTCAATTTTCGTCAACACTTACCTACTCCTTTACACGCACCTATTTCCAATCGAACCGCACAGGTACACCTACATGGCTACATATGCATGTGAAACGAAAGTCAATGGACCCGTACAAGTGCATGCGCGTTCGAAGCGAAGAAAGACACTGCTGCGGGCTCACGGTGGCAGGCTGCTTGTAATTTTGAGCAACGAAGTGGGCAATATAGAATATTGTTTCGGGAGTTGAGTAGGAAGTTGCGGGAAGCTGCTCTCGCGCTGCTTCTGTCGTGGGTTTGTCACGTCTGATGTCATGGATGACTTCGTAGGTGTGGGATTGCGCGAGTCAAGCGTCTCCGAGCTTGGGATCGCAGGAACAAAAGATCAACACAGATTTACCCAGGTTCGGCCCCTCAATGTGAGGTAAAGACCTACTTCCTGCCTACCCTAGATTGGTATTGATATGATATATGAGGTGTTACAATGGAGGCGATCCGATCTCGGTACTCGCCGTATGAACTAGGGTTTGAGGGCTTGGCCCTGTCTAAGTCCTGCGAGTCCTCTTTATATACATAGAGGCTCGTCAGGTTACAAGAGTTCTACACGAAGCCGATTGTCTTCTTGTCTTTCTGGGCAAGTTAACACCGCCCTTCTGGAGCCTTCCTTTAGTAGGCCGCGATCCTAGGTCAGCCCATCTTTACGTGGCCCAATAATAGCGTGATCATGCGGATGAAGTCGCTATTTTGGTTCTGAATAAGTCGCGGGTTAATTATTCCCCCGACATTAGCCCCCAATTGTAGGCTGAACTTCATGGGACATCTTGATATGCTTTCTTGGTCTTGAAGGGTTCCTTGAACGTTTAGGCTGCACTTTTCTCTTTCTGGCTTACACTTCCTTGCTCTGCGACTCATGATCACGTTGGATTGACTTTTACTCGCACTTTTGGAGCGACCTGGAAGATGCATCTGACTTCGTGAACTTCTTGCTTTTTCAAAGTAGCTTGATAACTTCAGCACTTGATGATGATCAATCTTCAAATTTTTGATGATAATATGTTGTAGCCCCCAAGGATTGAGCTGATGTGATTTGATAATCATCTCAATTCTTCTCAGAAGGTTTTGAAGATCGTCACCTGTAACTTGATATCATAGATAAAACAATTGTTAAGATATAAGCAATTGCAATTGGTGTTGCCGTACTATAAGCAGTACATTTATCGACCTCTAGTTAGGTCTTTCTGAATCCTTTAAGTGGGCACTTGCGTGACTCACTATTTCCTAGGAACATGTGTGTTCAGTGTCGAGAGCAGCCATGATAGGCAATCAAGCTCGATTGACGCCACACCCTAGTACTTTGGACGCATAATGCAAGTTGCAATCCAACTTAAGGTAAATTTGATAATTGCCAGTAAGTGGGCTGTTTCAGGGTAACAAAGCCCCCAAGAAACAATAATGATATATAGCTATAAGCAGCTTTGATTATGATGAAACATAAGGTCGCGCCTTGGTGGCGACCGAGTGTTATACATAGGGTTGGGTCGCGTTAGGTGGCGATCCCTTTTTGAGACATACGGCCACGCCTAGGTGGCGGTCGATTTTTGATATATAAGGTACGACCGCGCCTAGGTGGCGGCCGATTTCTGATACAGGTGTTGGAGGTCGCGCCTAAGTGGCGACCAATTTTGAAGCTGGAGCCCTTAGTGGTTGTGATGATACTCAGCTATATGCAGCTGGAAAAGATGATGCTTAGCTCTGATTAGATTTTTCTTATGTGTAGTACGGTCGCAGTTGCGCGACGTTCCAAGGGCGAGGCGCTGATGTCTACGTGTGCTTCTATTCTTGTAGACAGTGTTGGGCCTCCAAGAGCAGAGGTTTGTAGAACAGCAGCAAGTTTCCCTTAAGTGAATCACCCAAGGTTTATCGAACTCAGGGAGGTAGAGGTCAAAGATATTCCTCTCAAGCAACCCTGCAATTAAGATACAAGAAGTCTCTTGTGTCCCAACACACCCAATACACTTGTCAGATGTATAGGTGCACTAGTTCGGCGAAGATATAGTGAAATACAAGTGATAGGGATGATTATAAGTAGTAACTGCAATCTGAAATAAAGATGGCAGCAAGCAAACATGTAGAAGAACTTGTTGCAAACGGTGTTTCAATGCTTAGAAACAAGGCCTAGGGATCATACTTTCACTAGTGGACACTCTCAACAATGATCTCATAACTGAATAAGTAAAAGCTACTCTTAAACACTCTTTGTTGGATAACAAACACCATTCATTGTGTAGGGCTACAAAAGCACACCTCAAGCCGGAGTAAACAAGCGCCACAACGTCATAAAGGAATCACACACGGTGCACACACTGTCACCTTTACACCGTGAGAGTACCGGAGTTCATATTAAAGTAACCTATAGAGTGCATAATAGATAAAGAGTAACATCTACATATTCAACTAGATTAACACAACTGAACACAAGTAAATACTGCTCGGGATTATTCTCCTTCTTGATGAAACAAGAGTACTATGCGTAGGGCTGCAAAAGCACACCTCAAAGTCTGAGTAAACAAACACCACAATTCCCAAGAATAAGCCATGATAAATGTCTAAATTATTCATAGAGTCACACAAGTACCCACACTGTCACCTTGATACCGTGTTGTCACAATGACTCCAGAAACTAGACAAAATCACTTGAGTAGCATAAACATTATTAATGTATTCAGCGATACTAGCAATACACACGATCACATAAAGATCACGCCATGGGAGAGAGAGATGAACCACATAGCTACCGGTAGAGCCCTCAGCCTCGGGGGAGAACTACTTCCTCCTCATCATGGGAGTCAGCAGCGGCGATGAAGATGGCGGTGGTGTCGATGGAGATGACTCCGGGGGCAATTCCCCGTCCCGGCAGCGTGCCGGAACAGAGACTTCTGTCCCCCAAAACTTGTCCTGGATGGCGGCGGCGCTGCGGAACTCTTCGTGGAATATGACTTGGTGTTTTAGGGTTTTCGCGTCTAAGGCAATATATAGGCAAAGGGGCGATGTCGGCGGAGGTCCTGGGCTCCCTCCTCACCTCCCGGCGCGCCTGTGGGCCCAGTCGCGCGAGCATGTGGTTTGGAGGCCGTGGGCCTCCCCCTGGCTTGCCCTTCTGGCTCCGTGTGTCCTTTGGAAAAATAGGAGGTTTGGCTTTTGTTTCGTCGAATTCCGAGAATATTGCCCGAACAGCTTTTCTGGAACCAAAAAACAGCAGAAAACAGGAACTGGCACTGTGGCATCTTGTTAATAGGTTAGTCCCAGAAAATATATAATAATGATATATAATGCATATAAAACATGTGACAATGATACATAAAACAAGCATGAAACATCAGAAATTATAGATACGTTGGAGATGTATCAAGCATCCCCAAGCTTAGTTCCTACTCGTCCTCGAGTAGGTAAACGATAAAAAGAAAATAATTTCTGAAGTGACATGCTTTCACACAATCTTGATCATAATATTGTAAGACATGTAAGCTGTGATCAAATCAGTCAAGGCAAATGTATATAGTTGATATCAAAAGACAAAGTGTAACATCCCAAAAATATTAATCAATATTAAGATTCCAAAAGTGAGAGCCAACAAAAACTTTTGCCTAATTATATGTGTTGATCTCTTGCTGTTACTTGTGTGATAATTAATCCTTGTTGCTTGTGTTATTCCTTCTTGCTAGTGGTTTGTTGTTTGCTCTAAATAAAAGCAAGAAGAAAAGAAAAGAATTGAAATAGCAAATAAAGCAAGAAAAATAAAAGTGACATTTGTGTCCCACAAATTCTCCAAGTGAGAATTTCAAATGGTTTCAAACAAAATTCAGTGGAGTGGGTTTATAAACACTCCCCATTTTGTTCCTACCACTTTCCCCTCTCAAACATTATTTTTGAACTAGTTTTAAAATTCTAAAATCAAAACAAATTGAAATAAATTAAAATGCCTTAATTAAAACACTATAAAAGAAAATGTTTTAAAACATTTTATTATTTTATGCCAATTTTTGTGGAGCTTCTGTACATTATGGGAAGGCCCCACAAATTTTGACAAATTTTTATAAATTGATTTAGTGCCTCAAATTAAATCAGGAAGTGCTTCTGCATTTAACAGAAGGACTAAAAAGTAATTAGAAGAAAGAAGAAGGAAAAAGAGCAGAGCAAAGGAGCCAGGGAGGTTTTTGCAAAACTGTCTTCGGCTACCTCCCCGTCGCCGTGTCGTCGCCGTACGCCGCGCGCGTCGCCGTTTCCCCGGGTCCCCCAGGCCCCCCTTGCTCGCAGCCGTCCACGCGCCGTGCCTCTGCAGCCGCCGCAGTCGCTCGAGCACCACGCTCGACCCGATGCCGCCCTGTCCTCTGCATCTCCGCCGTGGTTAAACGGACGGCGACCGGCCAAATTGGCCCAGCTCGCCGCACCTCGCCACGCAATCCTCTACGCAGAGAACCCTAGCCCACGCCCGGACCCCCCAGACACCGCGCGCTGGCCTCTCCCGCCCTCTGGACGCCGCTGGACTGCGACCACCGTGCGCCGCCGTCGCGCCTATTTAAACCACCCGAGCCCAGCGCTCTCTCCACACCGCCCCACTGTCTCTCTCCCTCTCCCTCCCTTTTCTCCCCCACGCAGACCGAACCCTAGCTCCGGCCACCGTCGCGCGTCGCCGTCGATGGAGAGTTCCCCGAGCAAATCGAAGAGGACCAGAAGCTTCACCGCATCGTCCTCTACGTCCCCGTGCAAGGAATCGCCGCGGGTCACGCGTGGTCATCGTCACCATCCGCATCCTCTTCCTCTCCGTCGCCGAGATGTCGAGCAAGTGCACGAGCCACACAGACCACCATTCCCCGCCATTCTCGTCCCCCTGAGATCCCCTCCTCGTGTTCTAACTCCGGGACATCGCCATTTCTTTTTAGGGTCACCGGAGTGCCGTCGCCGTCCTCGCCTGCTCACTGCCCGAAGCTCCAGCTCGTCCCTGCGTGTTGTCGAGGAAGGAGACGACCCCGTACCTCTTCGCTCGCACGCCTTGGGCCGGCCCAGCTTCGGTTGGCTCGGATCTGGGCAGATCTGACCCATTTACTTTTTTTTTGGGTAGATCTATTATCTATTGCTATTTCCTGTTTAAATTCCAGTGTAGCTTTAATTATTTTGTGGTGGATCTATGTGTGCAATAATTTTGGTATAATGTTTGTAGTGTTCCTGTGAGTTTTCTTAAACATGCCACACTGGTTGCTTGCTAAAATATATTTTTAATTGATGTCTAGATTAAAACTTGTAAAAAGTATCTTTTCCACTAATTATTTAATATCTTGAGTTTTATAAAAAATTCCCTGGAAAGCCTGAAGTGATACCTTTCTAGATCTGTTGGTATTGTATGCAAATGAAGTCTAAAACAAAAGTTCTATTCAATCTTAAAAACACATCAGTAGCTCTTTGATGATTTTTGTAGATTTTTAGGAGATGAATTTTGGAGTAAATCCAATTGGGTTGTCTTCTATATGTGTAGGAGAACATATCACTAAATTGGTTTGAATTTAGGAGTCATTGATTGACTGTGGTGGTAATTATAAGGTTTAGGTCATTTCTGCCTAATTTTGCTATGCTTATTTATTTTGATGTGGGAATATTGTGTGTGATTTAAATGTATGCCTTGCTAGTTAATGATTGTTGTGGTACTGTTGCTTGCATGTTATTATTGTTTATCATGATATATTATGTTAGTACTGTTAGTGGTTAGAATTAAACTTGTTTAAAGCAAAGCATGTGTGCTAAATGGTGATTGAAAAACTTTAACACTTGTTGGATTGTGTTGGTGTGTTAAATAGAATATATGAGTTAAATAACCACTTTCAACTAAGAATGCTAGCCACTGGTTGATTTTGGTTGTTAATAATTCTTAGCCTTCCAAATTGATAGTAATCCCTAAAAGATGCCTAATCACTACCCTAACCATGTTTGTAATAAAATAAATAGTGTTATGAGTGGTCAAGCATGTTTGCTAGACACTAATCTTGCACCATGCTTGCTGCTTGTTAGTTGTTTATATCAACACCTAGCTTGGTAAAGAGTTTTAACCACAGATAAAATTTAATTGGTAGTTTAACTTTTGTCTGAAGTATTTCCTGTTTAGGGAAAAAGGTTTGTTAGGTACCTCTAGTTGAGGATGTGTTTGTGCCCTTTTGTTTCGGCAAGTGTATGGTGTTATACTCCTGCTAGTATAATGCCTTTATATTTTGTCTGAGTAAATTGGCTTGATAAGTAGATTGTTTTATTAGCTTATAGGTAAACATGTGGTTATGTGATGTTTTGCTTGATGGATTAATTTCTTGTTAGCATCTAGCTACATGTGGTGATTGTTGTGTAGTGTTTGTTTTTAGGCTAACTTGTATTCTTTATTTATGAGTGGTAGCTTTAGTAAATAAATTGTGATAGGCTTGTTATTAAGGCAGTTTTCCCTGAAGTGTTCTTGAAGTAGCTTTTAGTTGTTGCTTGATTAAACTAGTGCTATGTTGTGGCTTGATTAATTGTTTGTATACCACTTGTGGTTTGCTTATTGCGTGTTGTTTTATTTTCATGTTGCGACGCTAGAGATAAACGCTACCGGGGTGGTATTTGGAAAGGATTTATCGGAGAAGGATGAGAGTTTATTTCTTTGATCAACGAGGAGAAGTCCAGGCACATCATGCTGAAATCAGGCAAGCTATCCTCTGAGCTTGCATTTATATACATCTATTTTGGTTCACATGTTTTACTTATAAAGAGCAAAAGTGATTTATGTGGTGTTTGCCACAAAAGCTATGATTTTGAAACCCTTTTTCCAAAAAAATGAGTATATTATTTTGACACCCTACATGGAGACATTAGCTGGAATTTCTTTTTCAAACTATAGGATGGGAAAAATATTGTTTACTCAAAACTCCTTTTGAAATACTTGTGTGGATATGGAATACCGAGATGTCGGTGTGGAAATGGAGAAATGGTGAATGGTGATGTTTATGAAAAATGCACATTGTGTCCTTGTACTTACAGAACAACCAATACCCTGTGCGACCACATTTACCCACCTATGGGAAAGGGCGTAGTCATATAGTTTGCTCATATTAGTACTGGATGCCTCAACAACGAGGATGACCTCGTTCCATGAGGGGATGGTTTGGTGACCTGCCCCTGACCTGGGTCCTCTTAAGAGAAGTCTACCGGAGGCCGGTATGAGTGTATTGGAGAAAGAGGATTGAAGACGCCACCTTTGGGTCGCCGGGCAGAACTACGAAGTCCTCACACTTAGTTTCCGACGGGCTGGATTTAAGTGTCGATGGAACCGGTTTCGTAGCGGTAGGATCCTATACTAGCATGAGCAAAGGACAGGCTATGGTCGGTGACTCAACTTCGCATACACCTGGTATGGCGGGACGTGGCTGACACGATGAGTTACCGGATGGGTGTGGGAAAAGCGTGCTACCTCTGCAGAGGGTTAAAACTATTCGAATAGCCGAGTCCTCGGATATGGACAGTTGGAAAGAACTGCTTTGACCATGTGCAAGTTTTTGCAAAGTTTTGAGATTTGAAAATAAAATGGAGATGTGTTGTCTCAGCAACTCTACCGACGGGCTGGTATGAGGTTGCTGGAGAATGATTGGACCATGACGGGCTATGGTCGAGAAGTGAAGAGTTTTGTGATTTGAAAGGTGAAAAATGTTTTATGCAACTATGCCAACGGGCCGGCATGAGGTTGTGGGATTGAATGACCATGAAGGGTTATGGTCGAAAAAGGAGGAGTTTTGGGGAAATAAAACCGGGTGATGAATTTCAGGAAAAACATTTTTAAGAGACCTCTTATCTTCTCCAATAAAGATATATTTTTTTTTTGGGAAAAAGTTTTAAAAGAAAATTCTTACAAGATAGATTTATGGAAAAGATCTAAAAGCCTTCCTTTCTTTTTCAGTAAAGGTATAGAGATTTCAAAACAAAGTTTTATCAAACAAAAGTCTGTCCTTCCCCTTTTAAACAAGGATATAGAGTTTTCAAAGCAAAGAAAGTTTTATTTAAACAATAAAAAGAGTAGTGCATGCTCATTTCGGGGGTAGTTTGCGAGTACATTCAAATGTACTCATATTGGTTTCGTCCCTGGCTATTGTCTTAGCCAGATTCTGAAGTTGAACAGTCGAAGAAGAAGGCCTCACTGACGTCAATGCGAACTAGGGCGCTTCCCAGTCAGCTGCCTGTAGGGTTGGCAAGTGACTTGGGCTCCACGTTGTTTGGTGGTTTCCGCTGCGAGTACCTGATGAAGTTATGGCTTCAATCAAGTAAGTAATTTTATTCGTTATTTATGGGTGTTCTGTGATACCAATCCGAGTTATGTGCAACAACAGACTGATCATGGGATTGTTGCAGGAAACATAACGGGTATCTCGGATACCTAATCCGGGGTCACCACAGACTTGGTATCAGAGCCATCCTGACTTTAGGAAACCTTAGTTAGCATGGTCGTCAGTCAAATGTTACAAAAGATAAGTTTCTAAAAAGAAAGGAATGAAGTATTTTCGAAAATTGCTTATCTCCAGTCCTCTTACTTATGCAAAATTTTACTCTCATTAAATGTTACATTTTCCTTGGTATCCCTAAAATTTTGTACCCCTCTCATTAAGTTAAAAATTTGACTCACTTGTTGCCCTACTACATTAAAATTTTGATATACTTGTCATCTAACTAACTTAAAATTTTGCTTAAAAACTGTAGATGGCACTCCATTGGACCGAGTTCGTTCAGCTGGAGAAGGACAGCAAGCTGACGTTTGAGAGGGACTTGTTCGAGTTGACCAAGCTGTTAGGTCGCCCCGCTCCAGAGTTTGAGGGAGCTCAGATTGATGTTCACGGTGTCGGAAGGCTGAGCTGGCTCATCAGATCGTCTGTTCGCAGGAACATCAAATCTCCCAGTTCCAGGACGCTCATCTTCACCACCAAGGAGGCCACCTGGGTTGATGGTCTCTGTACTGCTACCCAGAGGATGCTAGCCAGACTACGAGGAGGAGCACTACGCCGAGCAGGAGTATGGCGACTTCTATGCGAACTAAGGATCTCCACAAGTCAGCTGCCTGTCGGGTTGTCATCGTTAGAATATGATGTCTACTACGTCGTAGCTTCCGCTGATATATTTTGGTTTGGCCCATGAAGGCACCTATGTAAGAACTTGGTCTAAATGACCATTTATGTAAGGCTTTTATTCGGTATTGTAATGGATGTAAACTTTGGTATCCAATTCGGATTATGTGCAACGACAGACTGATCACGGGATCGTTGTGTTAAGCATAATCGGGTATTTCGGACAGCTAGTCCGGGGTCCCCACAGACTTGGTATCAGAGCCACAACACTATCTCGCTGGACCTGCAAGAGCTTGGTGGGAGACTACCAAGACTCTCCAGCCAGCTGGTCATGTTATCAACTGGGCTGAGTTCCAGGAGAAGTTCCGCAAGAAGCATATTCCCAGTGGACTCATTGAGAGGAAGAAGGATGAATTCCGCAAGCTAAGGCAGGGAAGTAGAGATGTGGTCGGTTATCTTGAGGAGTTTACCGACTTATCTCGGTATGCTCCTGATGACACCGACAAGGAAGAGAAGAAGATGGAGCGTTTCATGAGTGGACTTCATGATGAACTGCAGTGTGCTCTGGTTATCCATGACTTCCGTGATCTGGAGTCACTTGTGGACAAAGCCATCCAACTGGAGACCAAGCGCAAGTCTATGTATGAAGGTCGCAAGAGGAGGATGAATGCTCAGGAAGGTTCGAGCAGCCAGAAACCCGTATCTTTCAGCAGAACCCCAGGCCTGCCTATCGTCCACCCCAAGCACCACGCCCCAATTTCCCTAACCGCCCGAACAACTTCAACCGCCCCAATGACAATAACCGTCCCAGAGGAAACTTCAACAACTTCAACCCCAATGCCAATGTTGTCTGCTTTGAATGTGGCAACAAAGGTCACTACTCCAGGAATGCCCCAATCCTAAGAGGAATGTCCAGCGCCCCAATGCACCTGCACCGAACAATGGTCAAGGCCGCAATGGAAATGGTAATGGCAAGAATGCCGCACCCCGCGGAATGCTGCTGTTGTCAGAGGCCGTCTGCACCACATCAATGCTGAAGAGGCTGAAGAAGCGCCAGATGTTGTGCTGGGTACGTTTCTTGTCAACTCAGTACCTGCAACTGTTCTGTTTGATTCTGGTGCTACCCATTCGTTTATTACCAAAGAGTTTGTTTCTAAGGGAGGTTTAGTCGGGAGTCTTTTACCCAAACCAATGTTGGTACAAACCCCAGGACTGTTAGCCAAAACCAACCAGATGTGTTCCGAAACCCCCATAGAAATTGGAGGAGGAAGGTTTGCAGCCGACCTAATTATCTTAGGAAACCAAGGCATAGATGTTATTCTTGGAATGGATTGGTTAGCCAAGTACCACGGTCGTATTGACTGTGCCCGAAGAGCTGTTTCTCTCACTTCTGATGATGGAGTTGAAGTGGAGTATGCATCTGAGACCAGCCAGACCAGACCCGGATGCCATGAGAGCATAGCTCGACCCGCCCTAGATGAGATCCGTGTTGTTCACCTGTTCAAGGATGTTTTCCCAGAAGAATTGCCTGGTATGCCGCCAGACAGGGATATTGAGTTCATAATTGAGCTTATCCCAGGACATCCCCCATATCCCAAAAGCCTTATCGGATGAATCCGGAAGAACTGGTGAGTTGAAGAAGCAGTTGGCTGATATGCTAAGCAAAGGTCTTGTCCGCCCAAGCGCTTCACCATGGGGATCACCCATTATTTTTGTGGACAAGAGAGACGGTACCACACGCCTGTGTGTGGATTATCGCAAGCTGAATGACGTGACCATTAAAAACAAGTACCCTCTTCCCAAGATCGAGGATCTGTTCGATCAAATGAACGGAGCCCGAGTCTTTTCAAAGATCGATCTTCGGACAGGTTACCATCAGTTGAAGATCCGAGAGACAGATATTCCCAAGACCGCCTTCACCACCCGTTACGGTTTGTTTGAATACACCGTCATGTCCTTTGGCTGACCAATGCCCCAGCCTATTTCATGAATCTCATGAACAAGATTTTCATGGAGTACCTCGACAAGTTCGTGGTAGTTTTCCTTGATGACATCCTTATTTATTCCAAGACCGAAGAAGAGCATGCTGAACACCTGCGTCTAGTTTTGGAGACCCTCCAAGAGCACCAGCTGTATGCCAAACTTAGCAAGTGTGAGTTTTGGCTCAGTGAAGTGGCATTTCTTGGACATATTGTATCCGCTGGAGGAATTTCTGTTGACCCTGAGAAGATACAAGCCATTCTTGACTGGTTATCCCCAACCAATGTTTTTGAAATCCGAAGCTTTCTCGGACTTGCCGGTTATTACCGCAAGTTCGTTGAAGGATTTTCCAGTATAGCCAAACCTCTGACCCAACTGTTGAAGAAGGACAAGAAATTTGAATGGACTCAGAAGTGTGAGGATAGTTTCCAAGAACTGAAGAAGAGACTAACCTCAGCCCCAATCCTGATCATGCCAGACGTCACCCAGAGTTTCGACGTGTATTGCGATGCATCACGCCTCGGACTTGGTTGCGTTCTGATGCAAGAAGGCAAAGTTGTGTCGTATCTGTCCCGGCAGTTGCGACCGCATGAAGAGAATTACCCAACCCATGACTTGGAGTTAGCTGCTGTGTCTTTGCTCTTAAGAAGTGGCGTCCCTATCTTGCGGGACATCGCTGCGAGGTCTATACAGATCACAAAAGCTTGAAGTATATTTTCACCCAGAAAGATCTGAACCTGCGACAGAGGAGATGGATGGAATTAATCAAGGATTATGATATTGGAATCCATTATCACCCTGGAAAGGCTAATGTAGTTGCCGATGCCCTTAGTCGCAAACCTTGCACCCTGAATGCCCTGATCCAAGCCGAACAGCCAGCCTTGTTCAAAGAGTTCCAAGATTTTGGACTAGAGCTTGTTAGCCATGGTTATCTCGCCAATTTAGAGTTAACCCCAACCCTGATGGATCAAATCAAAGAAGCCCAAAAAGGTCATGAAAGCATAGAGGGAATTAGGAAGAAGATTTCCCTCGGCAAAGCACCCGGTTTTACCGAAGATGCTGAAGGAGTGCTGAAATTCAATGACCGTATCTGTGTGCCCAATGTCACGGAACTTAAGGAGTTAATCCTGAAGGAGGCCCATGAGACCCCTTACAATCCACCCCGGCGGAACCAAAATGTACCAAGACCTTCGAGAAAGATTTTGGTGGCATGGAATGAAGCGAGAGATTGGTTCATTCGTAGCCAAGTGTGACATCTGCCAGCGAGTTAAGGCTGAACATCAGCGACCCGCTGGATTGCTTCAACCTTTGAAAATTCCCGAGTGGAAGTGGGATGAGATTGGAATGGATTTTATTACCGGACTTCCAAATCCAACCGAGGCCATGATTCAATCTGGGTCATCGTTGATCGACTGACCAAGGTTGCCCATTTCATCCCTGTCAACACCACCTATCGGGGACATCAGTTGGCCGACTTGTATATTTCCAGAATAGTGAGCCTGCATGGTGTGCCTAAGAAGATTGTATCTGATAGAGGCACGCAATTCACCTCAAGGTTCTGGAAATCCCTTCATGAAGCCCTCGGAACCAAGTTAGCATTTAGCACAGCTTATCATCCCCAGACCGATGGCCAAACTGAGCGAGTGAACCAGATATTGGAGGACATGCTTCGCGCATGTGTTCTATCCTATGGTTCCAAGTGGGAAGATTGCCTTCCGTTTGCAGAATTCTCGTACAACAACAGTTATCAGTCCAGTCTGCAAATGGCCCCTTTTGAAGCCCTTTACGGCAAGAAGTGTCGTACACCCCTGAATTGGTCCGATACCGGAGAAGCAAATTGTTCGGACCAGATACCCTCCGAGAAGCTGAAGAGCAAGTTCAGCTTATTCGTGAACGCCTCAAAACTGCCCAATCCCGTCAGAAGAGTTACGCTGACACCAAGCGCCGTGACCTCACTTTCAGTCGGAGATTATGTTTATCTCCGAGTGACACCCCTCAAAGGAATGCAGCGTTTCCATGTCAAAGGAAATTAGCGCCAAGGTATATTGGACCCTTCAAGGTCATTGCTCGTCGAGGAGAAGTATCCTATCAGCTGGAGTTACCCCAGGAGTTAGGAGATTATCATGATGTCTTCCACATTTCCTTGCTCCGGAAGTGTCTTGAAGTTCCTGACCAGCCTGATGTTTTCAAAAACATCGACCACCTCTCCATCGACCTGAACCAAGACCTGACTTATCGTGAGAGACCCTCAAAATTCTCGAAGAAGATGTTCGTGTTACCCGAAGACGTGCGATCAAGTTTTACAAAGTCCAGTGGACTAACCACTCTGAAGAAGAAGCAACTTGGGAACGCGAAGATTATCTTCGAAGCGAATTCCAGACCTCTTAGTACCCAGGCCTAGCAAATCTCGGGACGAGATTTATTCTAAGGGGGAAGGATTGTAACATCCCAAAATATTAATCAATATTAATTCCAAAAATGAGAGCCAACAAAAACTTTTGTTAATTATATGTGTTGATCTGCTGTTACTTGTGTGTAATTAATCTTGTTGCTTGTGTTATTCCTTCTTGCTAGTGGTTTGTTGTTTGCTCTAAATAAAAGCAAGAAGAAAAGAAAAGAATTGAAATAGCAAATAAAGCAAGAAAAATAAAAGTGACATTTGTGTCCCACAAATTCTCCAAGTGAGAATTTCAAATGGTTTCAAACAAAATTCAGTGGAGTGGGTTTATAAACACTCCCCATTTTGTTCCTACCACTTTCCCCTCTCAAATATTATTTTTGAACTAGTTTTAAAATTCTAAAATCAAAACAAATTGAAATAAATTAAAATGCCTTAATTAAAACACTATAAAAGAAAATGTTTCAAAACATTTTATTATTTTATGCCAATTTTTGTGGAGCTTCTGTACATTATGGGAAGGCCCCAAAAATTTTGACAAATTTTTATAAATTGATTTAGTGCCTCAAATTAAATCAGGAAGTGCTGCTGCATTTAACAGAAGGACTAAAAAGTAATTAGAAGAAAGAAGAAGGAAAAAGAGCAGAGCAAAGGAGCCAGGGAGGTTTTTGCAAAACTGTCTTCGGCTACCTCCCCGTCGCCGTGTCGTCGCCGTACGCCGCGCGCGTCGCCGTTTCCCCGGTCCCCCAGGCCCCCCTTGCTCGCAGCCGTCCACGCGCCGTGCCTCTGCAGCCGCCGCAGTCGCTCGAGCACCATGCTCGACCCGATGCCGCCCCTGTCCCCTGCATCTCCGCCGTGGTTAAACGGACGGCGACCGGCCAAATTGGCCTAGCTCGCCGCACCTCGCCACGCAATCCTCTACGCAGAGAACCCTAGCCCACGCCCGGACCCCCCAGACACCGCGCGCTGGCCTCTCCCGCCCTCTGGACGCCGCTGGACTGCGACCACCGTGCGCCGCCGTCGCGCCTATTTAAACCACCCGAGCCCAGCGCTCTCTCCACACCGCCCCACTGTCTCTCTCCCTCTCCCTCCCTTTTCTCCCCCACGCAGACCGAACCCTAGCTCCGGCCACCGTCGCGCGTCGCCGTCGATGGAGAGTTCCCCGAGCAAATCGAAGAGGACCAGAAGCTTCACCGCATCGTCCTCTACGTCCCCGTGCAAGGAATCGCCGCGGGTCGCCCGTGGTCGTCGTCACCATCCGCATCCTCTTCCTCTCCGTCGCCGAGATGTCGAGCAAGTGCACGAGCCACACAGACCACCATTCCCCGCCATTCTCGTCCCCCTGAGATCCCCTCCTCGTGTTCTAACTCCGGGACATCGCCATTTCTTTTTAGGGTCACCGGAGTGCCGTCGCCGTCCTCGCCTGCTCACTGCCGAAGCTCCAGCTCGTCCCTGCGTGTTGTCGAGGAAGGAGACGACCCCGTACCTCTTCGCTCGCACGCCTTGGGCCGGCCCAGCTTCGGTTGGCTCGGATCTGGGCAGATCTGACCCATTTACTTTTTTTTTCGGTAGATCTATTATCTATTGCTATTTCCTGTTTAAATTCCAGTGTAGCTTTAATTATTTTGTGGTGGATCTATGTGTGCAATAATTTTGGTATAATGTTTGTAGGGTTCCTGTGAGTTTTCTTAAACATGCCACACTGGTTGCTTGCTAAAATATATTTTTAATTGATGTCTAGATTAAAACTTGTAAAAAGTATCTTTTCCACTAATTATTTAATATCTTGAGTTTTATAACTCCAAATATTGCAAACTAAAATTCCCTGGAAAGCCTGAAGTGATACCTTTCTAGATCTGTTGGTCTTGTATGCAAATGAAGTCTAAAACAAAAGTTCTATTCAATCTTAAAAACACATCAGTAGCTCTTTGATGATTTTTGTAGATTTTTAGGAGATGAATTTTGGAGTAAATCCAATTGGGTTGTCTTCTATATGTGTAGGAGAACATATCACTAAATTGGTTTGAATTTAGGAGTCATTGATTGACTGTGGTGGTAATTATAAGGTTTAGGTCATTTCTGCCTAATTTTGCTATGCTTATTTATTTTGATGTGGGAATATTGTGTGTGATTTAAATGTATGCCTTGCTAGTTAATGATTGTTGTGGTACTGTTGCTTGCATGTTATTATTGTTTATCATGATATATTATGTTAGTACTGTTAGTGGTTAGAATTAAACTTGTTTAAAGCAAAGCATGTGTGCTAAATGGTGATTGAAAAACTTTAACACTTGTTGGATTGTGTTGGTGTGTTAAATAGAATATATGAGTTAAATAACCACTTTCAACTAAGAATGCTATCCACTGGTTGATTTTGGTTGTTAATAATTCTTAGCCTTCCAAATTGATAGTAATCCCTAAAAGATGCCTAATCACTACCCTAACCATGTTTGTAATAAAATAAATAGTGTTATGAGTGGTCAAGCATGTTTGCTAGACACTAATCTTGCACCATGCTTGCTGCTTGTTAGTTGTTTATATCAACACCTAGCTTGGTAAAGAGTTTTAACCACAGATAAAATTTAATTGGTAGTTTAACTTTTGTCTGAAGTATTTCCTGTTTAGGGAAAAAGGTTTGTTAGGTACCTCTAGTTGAGGATGTGTTTGTGCCCTTTTGTTTCGGCAACTGTATGGTGTTATACTCCTGCTAGTATAATGCCTTTATATTTTGTCTGAGTAAATTGGCTTGATAAGTAGATTGTTTTATTAGCTTATAGATAAACATGTGGTTATGTGATGTTTTGCTTGTTGGATTAATTTCTTGTTAGCATCTAGCTACATGTGGTGATTGTTGTGTAGTGTTTGTTTTTAGGCTAACTTGTATTCTTTATTTATGAGTGGTAGCTTTCGTAAATAAATTGTGATAGGCTTGTTATTAAGGCAGTTTTCCCTGAAGTGTTCTTGAAGTAGCTTTTAGTTGTTGCTTGATTAAACTAGTGCTATGTGTGGCTTGATTAATTGTTTGTATACCACTTGTGGTTTGCTTATTGCGTGTTGTTTTATTTTCATGTTGCGACGCTAGAGATAAACGCTACCGGGGTGGTATTTGGAAAGGATTTATCGGAGAAGGATGAGAGTTTATTTCTTTGATCAACGAGGAGAAGTCCAGGCACATCATGCTGAAATCAGGCAAGCTATCCTCTGAGCTTGCATTTATATACATCTATTTTGGTTCACATGTTTTACTTATAAAGAGCAAAAGTGATTTATGTGGTGTTTGCCACAAAAGCTATGATTTTGAAACCCTTTTTCCAAAAAAATGAGTATATTATTTTGACACCCTACATGGAGACATTAGCTGGAATTTCTTTTTCAAACTATAGGATGGGAAAAATATTGTTTACTCAAACTCCTTTTGAAATACTTGTGTGGATATGGAATACCGAGATGTCGGTGTGGAAATGGAGAAATGGTGAATGGTGATGTTTATGAAAAATGCACATTGTGTCCTTGTACTTACAGAACAACCAATACCCTGTGCGACCACATTTACCCACCTATGGGAAAGGGCGTAGTCATATAGTTTGCTCATATTAGTACTGGATGCCTCAACAACGAGGATGACCTCGTTCCATGAGGGGATGGTTTGGTGACCTGCCCCTGACCTGGGTCCTCTTAAGAGAAGTCTACCGGAGGCCGGTATGAGTGTATTGGAGAAAGAGTATTGAAGACGCCACCTTTGGGTCGCCGGGCAGAACTACGAAGTCCTCACACTTAGTTTCCGACGGGCTGGATTTAAGTGTCGATGGAACGGTTTCGTAGCGGTAGGATCCTATACTAGCATGAGCAAAGGACAGGCTATGGTCGGTGACTCAACTTCGCATACACCTGGTATGGCGGGACGTGGCTGACACGATGAGTTACCGGATGGGTGTGGGAAAAGCGTGCTACCTCTGCAGAGGGTTAAAACTATTCGAATAGCCGAGTCCTCGGATATGGACAGTTGGAAAGAACTGCTTTGACCATGTGCAAGTTTTTGCAAAGTTTTGAGATTTGAAAATAAAATGGAGATGTGTTGTCTCAGCAACTCTACCGACGGGCTGGTATGAGGTTGCTGGAGAATGATTGGACCATGACGGGCTATGGTCGAGAAGTGAAGAGTTTTGTGATTTGAAAGGTGAAAAATGTTTTATGCAACTATGCCAACGGGCCGGCATGAGGTTGTGGGATTGAATGACCATGAAGGGTTATGGTCGAAAAAGGAGGAGTTTTGGGGAAATAAAACCGGGTGATGAATTTCAGGAAAAACATTTTTTAAGAGACCTCTTATCTTCTCCAATAAAGATATTTTTTTTTTTGGGAAAAAATTTTAAAAGAAAATTCTTACAAGATAGATTTATGGAAAAGATCTAAAAGCCTTCCTTTCTTTTTCAGTAAAGGTATAGAGATTTCAAAACAAAGTTTTATCAAACAAAAGTCTGTCCTTCCCCTTTTAAACAAGGATATAGAGTTTTCAAAGCAAAGAAAGTTTTATTTAAACAATAAAAAGAGTAGTGCATGCTCATTTCGGGGGTAGTTTGCGAGTACATTCAAATGTACTCATATTGGTTTCGTCCCTGGCTATTGTCTTAGCCAGATTCTGAAGTTGAACAGTCGAAGAAGAAGACTTCACTGACGTCAATGCGAACTAGGGCGCTTCCCAGTCAGCTGCCTGTAGGGTTGGCAAGTGACTTGGGCTCCATGTTGTTTGGTGGTTTCCGCTGCGAGTACCTGATGAAGTTATGGCTTCAATCAAGTAAGTAATTTTATTCGTTATTTATGGGTGTTCTGTGATACCAATCCGAGTTATGTGCAACAACAGACTGATCATGGGATTGTTGCAGGAAACATAACGGGTATCTCGGATACCTAATCCGGGGTCACCACACAAAGCAAGAGTCAAACAAGCTAAAAAGTTTTCATGAACTATTGCTTCAAAGACATGAAACCGTACAAGGTTCATTAAAGATGATTTAAGTATCCAGCATAGGAGTTCTATCCTTCAAACCAAGCATCAAGTAAATTTTCATAACATACAAGGATTCAGCCAAGTAAACATAAACATGAACGTCATGAATCAACTGTTTCGAAGTCTACTCAACCGTGAGCGCAAGCATTTGGTATTGGCACCATGATGTTATGGCAAAGAGAACATTAATGGGGGTTTGGAAGGCCAAAGGAAGAAAGTCTCACAAAGCTATAAGTGATCATTAGACAAGAGGAAGTCTTATGATCGAAGCTATGTAAGGAGTAGTGATTGCCATGCAACGGATACACATAGAGCTATATGTGTATGAAAGCTCTCCAATGGAACTAGTGGGGGTGCTTTTGAGGAGGCTCATCATTGGAATATACAACCCAAGTTCTATAGTGTAAATTCCCCACATAGGTATACAAATAGAACATGAAAACTCTCTCACATGGAGTATAGGTGCTAAACATGAGCACAAATGATGACTATGAATAATGCAGGTGCCATAACATGAGCACAAGTGTGAACAAAGGATAGTAATGTTGCACCCTTTTTCTTTATTCTTCTTTTTTTTCTATTTTTTTTTCTTTTTCAGTTTCTCTTTTCGATGGCTCAATGGCTCTTTTCACATTCAGGGGCAACATCCTAATACAACAACACACTTTTTGGTACAAATAACTCATAATAAACTAGACATGATGTATGAAACTGAATGCCTCTGCCAGTGTAGCAGGATATGCAATGATCTAGCGTAACATGGGTAAACCACACATCAGATGTATAGAATCATGCAAAGCAATATGTATGTGATGAATGACAACAAGTCATGTAATGTAAGATGGATGTTGCATGGCAATATATCTCGGAACAGCTATGGAAATGCTGTGGTAGGTAGGTATGGTGGCTGTTTTGAGGAAGATGTATGGGCTTATGTGTAGGAGAACAAGAGTAAGTTCTCCCACGGGGTTGGATGTACTGGCGAAGTATGCACAACTCTCAATGTGAGCAGAAGGCAATGCACAGCACCGAAGAGGCTAGCAAATATGGATGGTGGAAGTGCCAAAAACCGTAGCTTAACATTAGTCAAAAAGAACTCACAAGTTTATTGCAAACAACTAGCAGGTTCAACATTAAGAGCATGATTAAAATTCACTCCAAGAAGGGCCGTTCACGGCGGTACAAGTACCCCGTTAGATCCCTCGACCTTCAGCACAACTTAGTTACTACGATGCACTTTCAGACATGGAAAGCTATCAAGTCCAACTACACCTTCAACAATTTTAGTATAGTTTGTAGTACGGTACAAGCTTAAAGACAACAATCCACTAATGATTTTAACTTAATTAACCAGCAAGCTTTACCATCTAAATATCTCAAAACATTTGCAAAGAATCAAGTTATCAAAGTTTCAATGATCTACAAGTTTATGCAAGTTTTCATACCACTACCACATGCAGCATTTTCTTTCTTCCAAGCAAACACCAAGCAACTTACTTAAACATAAACTCTCCAAATGATAATATAATGCAGCAAGAGAGTATTTATAAACACGTGCTAACAGCTCAAAGAGATGCATGAAAAACAGGAGCTAAAAGCACTGCAGTAGCTAGTTAAGAATACTCAACAAATATAAGTGAAGAACATGAGTATTCACATGAAAAAGCGGAGCGTGTCTCTCTCCCACACAAGGATTGCTAGGATCCGAATTTATTCAAACACAAACAAAAACAAAAGCACAAAGACGCTCCAAGTAAAGCACATAAGATGTGAAAGAATTAAAATATAGTTTCACTAGAGATGACCTGATAAGTTGTTGATGAAGAAGGGGATGCCTTGGGCATCTCCAAGCTTAGACGCTTGAGTCTCCTTGAATATGGCTGGGGATGAACCACGGGGGCATCCCCAAGCTTAAGCTTTTCACTCTTCTTGATCACATAATATCACCCTTCTCGCTTGATCCTTGAAAACCTCCTTCACACCAAACTCAAGATAGTTCTTATTAGAGGGTTAGTGCATTGTAACATCCCAAAATTATTATCAGGATTATATTCCAAAAAAATGAGAGCCAACAAAAACTTTTTGTTGTTTATTGTATGTTAATTGCTTCTTGTTACTTGAGTTGTTGTTCTTGCTGTTTGTGTGAGTGTTTGCTCTAGTGAACACTAGTAAGAAAGAAAACAAAATAAAAAGAAATCAAAGCAAGAAAATAAAAGTGACAAGTTGTCACTTAAAAATCTCAAAGTGACAAACTCAATTATTTTTCAAACCAAAGTCAGTGGAGATGTAATGTAAACACTCCCCATTTTGTTCCTACCACTTTCCCCTCTCAAATATTATTTTTGAACCAGTTTTTAAAATTCTAAAATGAAAACAAATTGAAATAAATTAAAATAACATAAACAAAGTACTATGAAAGAAAATGTTGCAAACCATTTTATTTTGCAATGCCAATTTTTGTGGAGCTTCTACATGTTATGGGAAGGCCCCACAAATTTTGGCAAATTTTTATAAATTGATTTAGTGCCTCAAATTAAATCAAGAAGTGCTACTGCAATTAAACAGAAGGACTAAAAAGTAATTAGAAGAAAGAAGAAGGAAAAGGAGCAGAGCACAGGAGCCAGGGGGTTTTGGCAAAAGTGTCATCGGCTACCTCTCCGTCGCCGTGTCGTCGCCGTACGCCGCGCGCACGCCGTTTCCCCGGGCCCCCCAGGCCCCCCTCCCCCTCTCGCCCGCAGCCGTCCACGGTCGTCGCCTGTGCGCTCTCTGCACGAACTCGAGCACCCCGTTGCCGAAATCGCCGCCCTGTCCCCCATTGCCGCCGCGGCAGCACTTGGACGGCGCCAATGAAATTCACCCCACCCTCTGCACCTCGACGCGTGCCACTCCGCCCAGGCCTTCTAGAAGACACTAGAGCCTCGCTCGTCACCGCGTTGCCCCGCCCCTCGCCGTGCCTCGTCAGCCTCGGGCAAAAGATCTTGCCGGTGCGCCGTGGACACGCCCGTGCACCTCGCCCATGAACGCCGGCATCCGCCGCTATAAAACCACCCCCGACCCCCTCTGCTCACTCCACACCACCCCATCTCCCTTTCCCTCACTCCAATTTCACCGTGCTCTGCCCGAGGGCGGACATTGCTGCGCCACGGCCGCCGTCAAGGTCGGACACGGCCGCCGCGCTGCTCTACCCTATTCTCCCCTCTTTGCCTCGTAGCATGATGCCACAGCTTCACCACACTCACCCGCCCCTTTTTCCCTCTGGATCGTGCACAGGAACGCCGTAGGGAGCTCGCCGGAGTAGCTGCCGTGGCCGTGGGACGTTCGTCGACACGCCGCCGGAGCTAGCCGCCGTCCCAGCACGTAGGACTCATCCAGGAGCTTCCACCTCACCACCGCCGTCGATACGCGTCATCACCGTGCCCTCCCGTGCCCCCTAGGTGAGACCTCCGTCCACCACATCGCCGCCGGCGCGGCAGCGCCGCCAAATTTTGGTCGCCGTCGTCGCGTCGCACGTGGACCGTTGGATCTCGATCCAACGGTTGCGTACCATTTCGTGTATTAAAAAGAGAGAGAGAGACTGACGGGCGGGCCCCGCTCGTCAGGATTTTATTAATTTCCAACCGCACACTCTGTCGCTGACGTGTAGGCCCCACCTGTCATAACTTTCAACATTATCCAAACAGAGAGAATTTCTAATTTAGTTTTCTCTGGAAATTTCAGTACTGACATCAACTTAGAAAATCAATATCTCAAGATTTGGGAATCCAAATAAATCAAACTCAATTGTTCTGGAAAGCTTATGAAAATGTTTAACCAACCCAATTGGTCCCATGTCATTTAATTAAATAAATAAAAAGTATTATTAAAAATACTACAGAAGGTTTAAATTTAAACTTGTTTGTTTCTGATACTCTATTAGTCCAAATAATTCCAAACCAATTTTGCTAGCTTAGTACTGGCTTGTATTAGCTTCCCAAATTTTGGTAGAATTATTTGTGCAGTATTAATTGTTTAGCATGAAATTGAAGTTTGAACACCCTTCTGCAATCAAACATTTAAATATGTTAAATGGTTAACCCAAATGATTTAGAACCAATTTTGTTAGATCACATATAGTCATGTTTAGTTACCCCTAAAAGGATTTATTTTTAGGAGCAACAGAATTTAAATGGTAGCCAAAACTTGATTAATAAGCTTCTGGATTCAAACAAATGTGTAGGGAGTTTAGTAACTCCAATTGAACCAAATCAAATTGTGTTGTCTTCTACACATCAGTAGCTTTCCATAGAATTTTAGTTTGTATTTTTTTACCAACATAACACAAGTTATTGAATTAAACATGTTCCACAAGTTTCTGCCATAATGTTGAACATAAATAAATGATGTTAATTCAAATATTTTGAAACCAAATTGTATGGTTTGATGTATGCAGTAGCTATGTGTGATGTTCATGATTGTTGTGTTGAGATGATTGCTTGTATAGCTTAGTGATTGTTTGCATTGTTTGTATATTAATTAGACGAGAACGTTGACGGATATATCGAGGAAGGAGAGTTTGCTGAAATTGAAGAACAAGAGCAAGATCACTTTGCCAAGCAAGGCAAGCTATTCTCTGAGCTTGCACTACAAACATATGCATCTACTTTCATAACATGTTTTACTCTCAAAGCAAGATTTATAAAATCCCATTTCAAAAGTATATGGATATTATTTTGCCACCTATGTAGAAATAAAAGATTGTTATATCAAATTATAGGATGGGAAAAACAAATATGGTTTATCAAAACTCCTTTGAAATTACTTGTGAGATGATGAAATACCGAGATGTCGGTGTTGGACTGGAGAAGAAGAAAAATGGTGATGTTTATGAAAAATGCACAGTGTGTCCTTGTACTTACGTCAACCATCCGATACCCTGTGCGACCACATCCACCACATATGGGAAAGGGCTTAGTCATATAATTTGCTCATATTAGTACTGGATACCTCATCGACGGAGATGACTCCGTCATGCATGAGGGGATAGTGTGTTGGTCATCCCCTGACCCGGGTCCTCGCTCAAACTCTATGAAAGATAAGGAGGAGGATTGAAGGTTCCACCATAAACCGCCGGACAAAACCTATGAGTCCTCACACTTAGATTCCGAAGGGCTGGGTTAAGTGTGTTGGAAGTGTCATATGGGGAGGATCCTATACTAGCATGAGCAAAGGACAGGCTATGGTCGGCGGCTTACTTCGCATACACCCTGTATGGCGAGACGTGGCGGACACGATGAGTTGCCGGATGGATGTGGGAAAAGCGTGCTACCTCTGCAGAGTGTAAAACTATTCGAATAGCCGAGTCCTCGGATATGGACAGTTGGGAGGCCCTACTTTGACCATGTGCAAGTTTTTGGAAAAGTTTTTAAGTTTAAAAAGAAACTGAATTGGAGATGGTGTTACCCAGCTATACCACATGGAGTGGTATGAGTTGTGAAATAGATGGACCATGGTGAGCCATGGTCAGAAACAGGAGGAGTTTTGGTGAACAAATGAGATGGTGGTTTCTTTCAAAAATAGTTATAAAACTCTTCTTACCTTTTTCAATAAAGATATAGAGATGTTTAAAATAAATAAAAGTTGTCAACTAAAATAAAACTAGTGCATACTCATGTTGGGGTAGTTTGCGAGTACATTCAAATGTACTCATATTGGTTTCGTCCCTGGCTATTGACCTAGCCAGACTACGAGGAGGAGCACTACGCCGAGCAAGAGTATGGCGACTTCTACGCCAACTAAGGATCTCCACAAGTCAGCTGCCTGTCGGGTTGTCATCGTTAGAATAAGATGTCTACTACGCCGTAGCTTCCGCTGATATTTTCGTTTGGCCCATGAAGGCACCTATGTAAGAACTTGGTCTAAATGACCATTTATGTAAGACTTTTAATTCGGTACTGTAATGGATGTAAACTTTGGTATCCAATTCGGATTATGTGCAACGACAGACTGATCACGGGATCGTTGTGTTAAGCATAATCGGGTATTTCGGACAGCTAGTTCGGGGTGCCCACAGACTTGGTATCAGAGCCATCCTGACTTTAGGAAACCTTAGTTAGCATGGTCGTTGTCAATTGTTACAAAAGATTAATTTCTAAAAAGAAAGGAATGAAGTATTTTCGAAAACTGCTTATCTCCAATCCTCTTACTTATAAAAAATTTACTCCCATTAAATGTTATATTTTCCTTGGTATCCCTAAAATTTTGCACACCTCTCATTAAGCTTAAAATTTGACTCACTTGTTGTCATACTATATTAAAATTTTGATATACTTGTCACTTAACTAACTTAAAACTTTGCTTAAAAACTGTAGATGGCACTCCATTGGACCGAGTTCGTTCAGCTGGAGAAGGACAGCAAGTTGACGTTTGAGAGGGACTTGTTCAGTTGACCAAGCTGTTAGGTCGCCCCGCTCCAGAGTTTGAGGGAGCTCAGATTGATGTTCATGGTGTCGGAAGGCTGAGCTGGCTCATCAGGTCGTCTTCGCAGGAACATCAAGTCTCCCAGTTCCAGGACGCTCATCTTCACCACCAAGGAGGCCACCTGGGTTGACGGTCTCTGTACTGCTACACAGAGGATGCTAGCCCACTTTGTGAGGAGCACAAGGCGGAGTTAGTAGACTCCCGTTTCCGGTTCTACGGGAGGCGCAACTGCGATGGACACCCTACTCCTTCACCTACCACCCGATGTTTGGGAGCTACATCATGGACATGGAGATCTTACTTCAGTGCACTCAGGATGATCTGTTGCGCACTAGGATTCAGCTCCACTTCGACCGCGAGTCGCTCGTTGAGCTTCGCGAGAACGAGATGAAGCTGATGGTGGAGAAGGTTGCTCTTCTCAGGAAGAGGGCCCAGCTGAGGAAGACTATCGTGAAGCTCCGCACGAAGGTGGCAGAGCAGGACGGGCTGATTGAGGATCTAGAGCACCATACTGACGAGATGGAGGAGGAGGGCGAGGATCTCCGCAAGGAGAACGACGCTTTCCTCAGTGACGATGACGACTTCGTGGAGGAGATGGATTGTGAGGAGGATGATGATGAGGAGGAGTTAGTTGACGAGGAGGAGGAGCCACTCGAGGCACTTCTCGAAGACGAGGAGGAGGATCCCGAGGAGCCAGCCTACCAGTCAGATGCTGACGTGTTAGAGCTGGAGGTTCCACCTCAGTAGGCGAGTGACTTGATCACTACCGCAGGATTAGGTTGACCCCTATCGCTAGTCGAGTCGAAGTAGTGGTTCTTTTGGAAACCAGATGTGATGTATCTTAGATGTAAGGTGATGTTGTAAGCTTGAGGTTGTAAGCTTGAGGTTGTAAGCTTGATGTTGTTGTGAACTCTTTGATGTGATGTTGGTAATATATAAGTATGCTTGTCTTGTTTAAATCTGTGTGAAATATTTTCATATAAAACTTAAATTAATCAATCACTTGAGAGATCGTCAATAGTAGATGGACTGAAAATATCATATTCATCATTGTAAACATCATATATAGGAGGCATATCATAATCAACATAAACTATATCCTCAATAGTAGGTGGACTGAAAATATCACAATGATTATAATTATCATATATTGGAGGCAAAGTATCATCAAAGCAAATTTCCTCCTTAAAGCTTGGGGACTAAAAATATCATATTCATCACAACTAGCTTCCCCAAGCTTAGACTTTTCCATAGCATTAGCAATAATGGTGTTCAAAGAATTTATAGTAATACCATTGCTACCATCATGCAAACAAGCCTCCATAGGTTTTTTAATTTTCTCTTCAAAAGCATCATGTCCTAATTCAATATAAAGTTCATAAAGATCTCTAATTTTTTTGTTGTTTTCCATTAAGCCTAACTAGTGAAAATAAAAACAAGAAACAAAAAAGATATAATTGCAGAATCTAAAGGAAATAACTTCGAGCACTCACACACTAGCAACAATACTAGAAAATAGCTTTGTAGCCAGAGGATGTGAATACCTTTTACCTTACCTCCACGGCAACGGCGCCAGAAAATAGCTTGATGTCTACGTGTGCTTCTACTCTTGTAGACAGTGTTGGGCCTCCAAGAGCAGAGGTTTGTAGAACAGCAGCAAGTTTCCCTTAAGTGAATCACCCAAGGTTTATCGAACTCAGGGAGGTAGAGGTCAAAGATATTCCTCTCAAGCAACCCTGCAATTAAGATACAAGAAGTCTCTTGTGTCCCCAACACACCCAATACACTTGTCAGATGTATAGGTGCACTAGTTCGGCGAAGATATAGTGAAATACAAGTGATAGGGATGATTATAAGTAGTAACTGCAATCTGAAATAAAGATGGCAGCAAGCAAACATGTAGCAGAACTTGTTGTAAACGGTGTTTCAATGCTTAGAAACAAGGCCTAGGGATCATACTTTCACTAGTGGACACTCTCAACAATGATCTCATAACTGAATAAGTAAAAGCTACTCTTAAACACTCTCTTGTTGGATAACAAACACCATTCATTGTGTAGGGCTACAAAAGCACACCTCAAGCCGGAGTAAACAAGCGCCACAACGTCATAAAGGAATCACACACGGTGCACACACTGTCACCTTTACACCGTGGAGAGTACCGGAGTTCATATTAAAGTAACCTATAGAGTGCATAATAGATAAAGAGTAACATCTACATATTCAACTAGATTAGCACAACTGAACACAAGTAAATACTGCTCGGGATTATTCTCCTTGATGAAACAAGAGTACTATGCGTAGGGCTGCAAAAGCACACCTCAAAGTCTGAGTAAACAAACACCACAATTCCCAGGAATAAGTCGTGATAAATGTCTAAATTATTCATAGAGTCACACAAGTACCCACACTGTCACCTTGATACCATGTTGTCACAATGACTCCAGAAACTAGACAAAATCACTTGAGTAGCATAAACATTATTAATGTATTCAGCGATACTAGCAATACACACGATCACATAAAGATCACGCCATGGGAGAGAGAGAGATGAACCACATAGCTACCGGTAGAGCCCTCAGCCTCGGGGGAGAACTACTCCCTCCTCATCATGGGAGTCAGCAGCGGCGATGAAGATGGCGGTGGTGTCGATGGAGATGACTCCGGGGGCAATTCCCTGTCCCGGCAGCGTGCCGGAACAGAGACTTCTGTCCCCCCGAAACTTGTCCTGGATGGCGGCGGCGCTGCGGAACTCTTCGTGGAATATGACTTGGTGTTTTAGGGTTTTCGCGTCTGAGGCAATATATAGGCGAAGGGGCGATGTCGGCGGAGGTCCTGGGCTCCCTCCTCACCTCCCGGCGCGCCTGTGGGCCCAGCCGCGCGAGCGTGTGGTTTGGAGGCCGTGGGCCTCCCCCTGGCTTGCCCTTCTGGCTCCGTGTGTCCCTCGGAAAAATAGGAGGTTTGGCTTTTGTTTCGTCGAATTCCGAGAATATTGCCCGAACAGCTTTTCTGGAACCAAAAAACAGCAGAAAACAGGAACTGGCACTGTGGCATCTTGTTAATAGGTTAGTCCTAGAAAATGTATAATAATGATATATAATGCATATAAAACATGTGACAATGATACATAAAACAAGCATGAAACATCAGAAATTATAGATAAGTTGGAGACGTATCAGGCGCCTCTAGACGATCCTCGAAATCATGGCGATCGCTGCTTTCTTCTCTTACATCCAGCAGATAGTATGATCCATTATTTAGGTTCTTGCTGATGATATTGGGTCCTTCCCATGGAGAGGATAGCTTATGCATTCCCTTGTGGTCTTGCTTGAGTCGCAGCACTAGGTCTCCTTCTTGAAACATGCGGGTTTTGATGCGTCTGGCATGATAGCGTCACAAATCTTGCTGATATACCGCTGACCTTGATGCTGTCAAGTCTCTGACCTCTTCTAGTGTGTCCACCGAATCTTGCCGGCTGCTTCATTATCTGCTTCGACATAGGCCGCAACTCTTGGTGAATCATGTATGATATCGCTGGGCATAACTGCTTCTGCCCCGTAGACCATGAAATATGGTGTAAATCCCGTGGATCTGTTAGGGGTTGTTCTTAAGCTCCATAGCACGGCTGGCAATTCCTCCACCCAACATCCTGGAGATGCTTCAACCTTTTCAATAAGGCGCGGCTTAATTCCATGGAGGATTTCTGGTTAGCTCGCTCAGCTTGTCCATTGCTCTGTGGATGTGATACTGACGTGAGGTCCAGCCTTATCCCATTGTTTGCACAAAATATTTGTGTAGCTCCTTCAGAGGGTGTTGCTCCCGTTATCTGTGATGATACTATGGGGGTACCCGAAGCGGAATATAACCTTCTTCAAGAACTTGACTGCTGTTTCAGCTTCGCAATCTCCCACGGGTTCTGCTTCATCCACTTTGTGAATTTGTCCACCATGACCAGGAGGTGAGTTTTTCCCGTTGGGGACCGTCTGAAGGGCCCTACCATGTCAAAACCCATACGGCAAAAGGCCATATGATGGGTATTGTGCGAAGTGCTTGAGCTGGCATATGATCTTGCCTGGCGTATCTTTGGCATCCATCACACTCTGACAATCTGCTCGGCGTCTGCTAGCGCCGTTAACCAGAAGAAACCATGTCTGAACGCCTTTGCCACCAAAGATCTTGACGAAGCATGATGGCCACAATCGCCTGCATGAATTTCGTGCAAGATTTTCGTCCTTCTTCTGGTGATACGCATCTTTGGAATGTCCCTGAAACGCTACGTTTGTATAGCCATTGTTGATTATTGTGTAGGCCTTGGATCGTCGTGTTATTTTGCGCGCCTCTACCTCATCATCTGGTAGCACTCCGCGACTTAAATATGCCATATATGGCTCTGTCCATCCTGACTGTTCATGCAGGGCTACGACTAAAGTTGAATCATCTTCTGGCTCTGCGATGTCAATCTCTGCTGGAGGTTTAACTGATGGGTTGTGCAACTCAGCCAAGAAAACATTGGGCGGGACCGGCTGTCTATTGGATCCAAGCCGAGATAAGGCATCTGCCGCTTCATTTTGTCTACGATCAATATGCTCGACTTGGTATCCAGTGAAATGTCCAGCAATTCTGTCCACCTCTCTTCTGTATGCAGCCATATTTGCGTCCTTACTGTCCCACGTTCCAGAGACCTGTTGAGCTACCAAATCTGAGTCTCCAAAGCAGCGTATGCGACTAACACTCATCTCCTTTGCTATACGGAGTCCATGAAGCAATGCCTCATACTCCGCCACATTGTTTGTGCAGTTGAAGTGTATTTGAAGCACGTATCTTAGCTTGTCTCCCTTGGGGGACGTTAGTACAACTCTAGCCCCCGAGCCTTGTAGCTGTCTTGACCCATCGAAGTGCATGGTCCAGTATTTTGTTTCCGCCATGCTGGGAGCGACTTGGATTTCTGTCCAATCGTTGATGAAATCTGCAAGGGCTTGCGACTTAATTGATGTGCGCGGCTCATAACTTATATGATGTGGTCCCAACTCAATCGCCCACTTGGCTACTCTTCCTGTGCCTCTCGATTGCGGATGATGTCTGCCAGCGGTGCTGAGCTGACCACAGTTATTGGGTGTTCCTGGAAGTAGTGCTTCAGCTTGCGACTCGCCATGAACACACCAAACTAGCTTCTGCCATTGGGGTAACGCTGCTTTGAGGCCGTGAGTACTTCACTTACATAATACTGGCCTTTGGACTGGGTACTCCTTTCCTGGCTCTTGTCTTTCTACGACCATCACGGCGCTTACAGCACGAGAGTTTGCAGCTATATACAGCAGCATGGGCTCTTTATCCTTTGGAGCCGCCAGAACTGGAGCATTTGTCAACTGACTTTTCAGGGCTGTTAAAGCTTCGTCGGCTTCTGCATCCCAAACGAAGGTATCTGACTTTTTCAGCAATCTGTACAAAGGCAGCTTTTTCTCCTAGTCTTGATATAAAGCGACTCAATGCCGCGACGCAACCGGTAAGTCGCTGTACATCCTTGATCTTTTCTGGTTTTTGGAGGTCCATTACAGCCTTTATCTTGTCAGGGTTGGCTTCGATGCCTCTTTCTGACACTATAAACCCCAATAGCTTCCCCTGGTACTCCAAAGACGCACTTCGTCGGGTTGAGCTTCATGTTGTATTTCTGAGATTTTGAATGTCTCTCCAGGTCGCTGATAAGATCCTGGCATACTTGCGATTTAATCACAATGTCGTCCACGTAGGCGTGAACGTTGCGACCTATCTGCTCATGCAAGCAATTTTGAATGCACCTTTGGTAAGTCGCGCCTGCGTTCTTCAATCCAAAGGGCATGCTACGTAGCAAAAGCCCCAAAGGGTGTAATGAAGGATGTCTTCTCCTGATCTTCCTTCTTCATCTTATTTGATGGTAGCCTGAATAGGCATCTAGAAAGCATAACAACTCATCCGGCCGTTGAGTCAATCACTTGGTCAATCTGGCAAGGCAAATGGATCCTTCGGGCAGGCTTTGTTGAGACTGGTGTAATCAATGCACATTCGCCATGTGCCATTCTTTTTCATACCAGACTGGATTTGCCACCCACTCCGGGTGATACACTTCTGTGATGAATCCTGGGCCAATAGGCGAGCTATTTCTTCCCTATCGCCTTTCTCCTGTCGTCGTGGAAACGCCGCAATGGCTGCTTCACACTGATTTGGCCACGGGGTTCACGTTGAGGCTATGCTCTGCCAATTCTCTTGGTACCCCTGGCATATCTGATGGTTTCCATGCGAAGATGTCCTTATTTTCCTGAAGGAAAGCGATGAGGGCCTGTTCCTGTTCTTTTTCCATGTGCTCCGATGCTGTCTGCTTAGATGAGTCGCCAGGAACAAGATCTATTGCTTGGTGTCTTGGGCCGCTTTGAATTTCATTGGTGGTTCGGTGGATGGTGTGGTGACCACGCTCATGTCGTTAGGGTCCACCTGTGACTTATAGCTCTTTAGTCTTCAGCGGCACAGGCTGATTCTGCGAAGGCTGCATCTCCTTCCTCACACTCTATTGCTTTTTTCTATCGCCGTGCACCGTGATGACCCCTCTTGGTCCTGGTATCTTCAACTGTAGGTACACGTAGCAGGGCCTGGCCATAAACTTGGCGAAGGTGTTCGTCCGAACAGAGCGTGATACGGGCTTTGGAATTTCACCACTTCGAAGCATATGAACTCGCTTCTGAAGTTTTCTTCTGTCCCGAAGGTTACTCCCAGGGTTATCTTTCCCACTGGCTGTGCAGATTTCCCTGGGACGATGCCGTGAAACGCGTCGTCGTGTGTTGCAGGCTGGAATCCATGAGCCCCAGCGCTTGAACGTGTCATAGTACATGATGTTTATGCTGCTTCCTCCGTCCATAAGCACTTTGGTTAGCTTGTATCCTGCTACGTAGGGTGCCACAACTAGCGCCAGCTTCCCTGGTTCTCGCACTTGCGGTGATCGTCGCGGTCCAGTTACTGCATGCTCCGACCACTTTAGCCAATTGGGGGTTGCTGGTATTACAGCGTTCACTTGCTGGCTTCTGCGGCTTAATTTCTCCTCCCTCTTGGAGGTGTTGATAACTATGTGTGGTACTGCCCTGCTTGCTTGGGATTACTCGCATTGTGCTGCCCGGCGCCTGAACCATGAGCCGCACCAGGGTTTCTTCATGGTGGTTTCCCCTGTTGTGTTGGCTTTCCCTTTCCACTTCTTGTAATAGTTGCATTGCGCCTTGGTATGGTCCGCTGGCCGCCATCACCTCCTGTGTGAAGATCGCACGGCCGACTGAAAACTTCTTCCATATTAATTGGACGAGAGCGCTTCCTCGGCCCCTTCCTCGTTGGCCTCTGAATCCTCCACGTGTTGGCGACGAGCCCAGAGTTTCCTTCTTCACTCTTGCGCTTGTTTTGATCGCGTTGTTGTGGCTGGTTTGTTGCTGTTGAGGCTTGCTGATATTTTTCTTTCCTTGACAGCAACTTCCTCCTCTTCTCCATCTGACGCATCCTGGTTTTGTCCGAGCCGGCGTATTTGTTAGCCGCAGCCATTACCTCGCTGAGGCTCTTGACTTTATCCTTCATGCGGCCCAGTTTATGGATCAACGGCTCGAACTTGCAGTTTTTCTCCATGACCAGGACGGCTGAGCTTGGTGGTATATTATCTGAGGAGTGTATTATTTCCGCCACCCTTCTCATCCAGTGGCGGCTGACTCGCCTTCCCTCTGAACGCAACGCTCGAGATCTTCTATATTGCAGAGTCGCTTGCAGTTCCTTGGAAGTTTTTGAGAAAGCATCTTTCAGTTCCTCACAGTATTTATAGAATTGGGGGGCAGATTTTGTAGCCATATGTGAGCCGCGCCCTCCAACATCATGTTGAGGTATTGCGCATATCTCTTCTGAGCGTTTAAAATACTCATCCCCATCTCGTAATTGTTTAGCCAGGTGGTAGGATCCATGCTGGCGTTGTAGTTTGCCACCTTGCGCGGTCCTTTGAAGTCTTCAGGGAAAGGTTCCGATCTGATCTTTTCAGTGAAACACGCCGGCCCCTTGAGTCGCGAGGACAGGGTTGTGGATGTGCCCATGGGGTTGTTAATTCCCGGGGCCGCGTCTGCATCGTTGGCATGATAGCCTGTGCTTCTGCGACTTGTTCCTGCTTCCTTTGTGCGACTCTTGAAATATTCTCTGGTGGCCTGCTTTGGACGCTTCTCTCTGCTGCAATCCTGTGGTTGGCCGGTATGGTGGGCAGCTGCCCTTCGGCCTCTGATCTGTTGGCCTGTTGTAGACCGCAGTGCTCAACATCTGAATCGCACGCCTGCTTCCGTGTTGACCGGGTCGTCGCCTGTTGGTACCATCTGTGTCAAGATATTAGCCGCAGCATACATATTATCGACGGGGCTTTGGTAGTGGCCTTGCGGGGTGTGAAACCTCCTTCGTTGTTGCGATGGTTGGTGTTGGGCTTCTTGGTCAGTTGTTGGTCCCAAACTTCTTGCGATTGGTTGGACTCCTGCTCAGCAGCTGGAGTGGGAGGGAATTCTACCGTTGGTTGAGTCGCCCGCGCCTGTGCCTGCGAGTCAACTTGTCTTTGAGTCGCGGCAAGCGCGGCTACTCTTTGTCATTCCTGTTGGATTCCTTGGTTCACCTGGTCGAATCTGTAGCGCTCTTCTTCCATCCTCCGAACCTCGTACATGAGCTCGGCCCTGGCGGCCTCAATTTCTGTTGCACGGACGGCGGCGTTTGCGGCTGACACCGGGACAAGCAGCGGGTTGCCGGGGGTGCCGACCTTTCGGCTTCTCCTGGTTCCTGATGTACTTGCCCTCCGGCCATGTAAACCCCAACTTGTGCCGCCTCTTGATCTGGGACTAAGGTGATCCCTGGTGCGTAGTCCCAGTAACTTTCTTCAAGGGCAGGTATGATGGACCCAAATTCTTGCGAGTCCATGCTCTCCACGGACTCTTCTTCGTCATCGTGACTTCTTCCGCTGAGTCGCCTTCTTGACTGAGCTAACAGATCTGCCACCAATGAAACCGACGAAGACGTTGATAGATCCAAACGGGATGACGCGGCCGGTCTCCAGGTAATCGCTTCCGGCCCCCAGCTTGAATCGTCAATGAGAGGTATGCCATCGACCATGATGATGCGGCCGACGGCAAGATCTTCAGCTCCTTTCATCGATCCTGCGCGGAACGTGACGCTCTTGACCGCAGGCCCCCGGTGGGCGCCAATGTCGTGGGTTTGTCACGTCAGATGTCATGGATGACTTCGTAGGTGTGGGATTGCGCGAGTCAAGCGTCTCCGAGCTTGGGATCGCAGGAACAAAAATCAACACAGATTTACCCAGGTTCGGCCCCTCAATGTGAGGTAAAGACCTACTTCCTGCCCACCCTAGATTGGTATTGATATGATATATGAGGTGTTACAATGGAGGCGATCCGATCTCGGTACTCGCCGTATGAACTAGGGTTTGAGGGCTTGGCCCTGTCTAAGTCCTGTGAGTCCTCTTTATATACATAGAGGCTCGTCAGGTTACAAGAGTTCTACACGAAGCCGATTGTCTTCTTGTCTTTTTGGGCAAGTTAACACCGACCTTCTAGAGCCTTCCTTTAGTAGGCCGCGATCCTAGGTCAGCCCATCTTTACGTGGCCCAATAATAGCGTGATCATGCGGATGAAGTCTGTTTTGGCTTTGAATAAGTAGCGGATTAATTATTCCCCCGACAGCTTCCGCTACGGTTCGCTCATGCAGTGCATTTTCCCATCGCGCTTTTGAAGCACGCTTTTCCATTTGAGGTTGTATGTTTGGGCTTCTGCTTTTAGAGCCAAAAAAACAGAAGCAGAAGCCCAAACAAACAGGGCCTTAGTGTGTAGATTAATTAGGAATTTTCTCTGTGTTGCTAGGCTTACTTCAATGAGCTAATGGGCTTGGGCTTGAGGCATTTGTTCCAGTAAAAATACTAGATGGCCTTTTCCTTTATTTGCACTGTCTACTAAAGTTATTCTTCAGTTTTATCAGTTGTGTCATCTAGTGAAGGGTGTAGATCTACTCATTCATGACCTTCATGGCCGTGTAGAGTGATCTATGGGCTTATTCCTCCACAAAAGTGGAGAAATTCCCCACTGTGGCTTCTGTGAAGCTTTATAAGAGCAACAATTGCTCAAACTTGTGTAAAAATAGCTAAGGATGAGCTTAAGCTCTGAAGATTTGCAATAAAAATTGCTATGCATGCTTAGCTTGTCAAATTACCTTTCCGTGGTGCATTTTAGTTCAGATAGGGTGTTCTGATGTGTGTGACATCTCAATTTTGAAAATACACATGCACAGAATTTCCCTATGTGTGCTTCTCTGTGCTTAGTGTCCTATTTTCATCAAGCATAGTTGTGACCAATAAATTGGTAGCTTTCTTGGAATAAAAACTGATAAGAACAGATACTACATGTCCTTGTCCCTTTTATGCAAGTGATGATCCAAATACAGTGTAAAAACACTGCTGGATACTGATGCCTATTTCAATTCCCTCTCCTCTCACTCTTGAGAGCATGAGAGGCTGTTCTGTTGGGTGTTAACCAAGTATTACAACCTCCAGAGCAAGATCATGAACTCATGATCAGCTATAACCTGATGTATGGAGAGTAGCGAGAGTCTTCTAGCTCTGAACAACCGGCTTCTTGTGGTAAGCCTGCTCCTCCTCGCTGCTTGACCTAGTTCCTAGGGCTTTCTACTAAGAAAAAGGGTTTTGGCTTTGGTGTGTGCTCAAGTGTGTGTTCCTATACTACACAGTGGTGAAAGATATGGTGGCTATGGTGAAATGAGGTATGGAATGTGAGTGGGTGTGCATTTGCTTGCTGCCACTCGATTCCTTGGTACTTATAGTGTTCTATGGTCGGTTTGTGGTTGCTCTGGTGTCTTGACACCTAATCCTTTGCATGTTATGACTGTGTTGCTTCTATGGATCATCTCTGGTCCAAGTTCCATGGTTGTTGGAGTCGGTTTGCTTAAGAAATATTTACCAGAGACGGTTGCCTCCTTATTTGACTGCTTTTCCAGGTTGTCCTTGTCCATTAGGGCAGGTTCTCTCCACCTCAGCTCCATGTGTGCACCTGGTGTGTGCCATGTGGGCTCCACATGTGTCTCTACTAAATCCATTCGACTTCCATGTGTGCACATGTTTTGCTTAGACTGTTTCACCCCTCTCTTGACAGGTTTCCTTGGAAATATCCTAAACTAGTGGCTTGTCTGTAGTTGAATTTGAATTCAGATGAATTCAAGTGTGTGGTCGACTAACAAAGGTTCTAGTTGACTATGAGTGTCAACTCTGACTCCTTTGTTTCTTACTGTGGCTTTCCTATTTGGATTTGAATTTGGCTTGCTAGAGGGCTCCTATTCCTATTGTCTGTTGTTGCCTTTGAATTCCCGAATCACCAGGTCATGTATGCATACAAAAGCCTTTGCCTCTGCTGCCTAAGTTCCATTGTGGAGAAACATGATGAAATCCTGGGATTTTTCCTTACTTCTGGTTTCTGTCCTTGCTGCCTTTGCCCTCTAGCTCCAGAACATTCTCAACCAAGTGTTGATTGTGTTCCTGCCATTTTCTAACATCAAAATGCCATCACCACAAGTGGTGGCAACATTTTAATCTTAACCAAACCATTTTCTTTGTCTTTGCTTGTGTGCAGGTACCAAGACCTCAAGTCTTACAAGATCAAGAACTAAAATAGCTAGGTTTAGTCTCTAGGAAATTTCCTATGTAATTTTCTTTTATCAGGTTTTGTTGTAAACCTTAGGGAATTATTCCTTGTAACACTCTGTAACAATGTGTGTAAAGATTTGAGATAAGGAATAAAGAAATTCAATTTCTGCTTATATGTATTTACCTAAGGATATTCAAATCCAGGTTTTGAATTTTAACATGTCAAATATTCAAATTGGTCAAATTTAAATTTTGACTTATTGTTTTGTTGAGAAATGAGATGAGTATAATACTAGAGATATTGTGCGCTACTTTTTTATTCCTTTGGAATTCACTTTCAAACTTTGGAAAAATAGGGTATAAGTTTATTTCAACCCCTCTCGACAACCTTGTCGAGTGTTGATCACCTCATGTCCCAATTTTGCACAAAAGTGCGAAATGTATCCCAAATTTCAAATGCATGAATGCAATTATGCAAAATTCTAAATCTACACATCGGAAGTACTATAACTACGGGTCCTTACACGGGTGCTGGTCAAGACGAAGGACAGGGCACTGCTGGATGGAGCGATGTATGTTGTTACACTGCTTCTAGATAGGCTTTGGGTCGATATTCCCCCAGCTAGGTTTTTTGCTCCTCGTCGGTTTGTGGTGAGCCAGACTTTGTGCTCTTGTGGTGTAAACCTTTATAACCTCTGAGTGGTGCTGCGGTTTGGGGAGCGCAGTGGGTGTCGCGTATCGAAACGCGGACACCAGGGATGCTGGGCACCCCTGCTTGTTCGGTAGGAGGGCGCGAGGTGCTCCAAAATCATTCCCCGAGCTCAAACACAAGCACACAAAGATTAAGCCAGGTTCAGGCCGCGTTGCCGCGTAACACCCTACGTCCTGCTTGTCTAGATGTATTGTGGTGGTGGTGGGTTACAAGATGGTGACCAGAGAGCCTGCACTACTCTCGTGAGCATGGGAAGAACAAGCCCAGGGAGGTTACCGGGGTTCATTCTTCCAGCCCCCGAGTCTAAGTGGAAAGCTCTAGTTGACAGCTAGCTAGGGTTTTTTCCTCCTCCTTCTGCTCCTTCTGCCCCTCGCCAACACGACCATGGACCTCCTTTTATACACCAAGGGGCTACCACAATTGGTCGTGCTGCATGCGTGCCACCGAGGCTTGGCACGCGTCGTGCCCAAGTCAAGGTGGCGGTCGCCGGCCGCCTTCGTGGCAATGTCGCACCGCGTTGTCCTCCATAACGGAAGAGACGGCAGGTCTTGTCTTGTCAAAGGTCCGGGCATCGCGCCGAGCGCACTGCCTACGCGGGCGGTCTGTACGCGGGGTCTTGTCGATGTCCCGCCTGCGCCCAGCAGAGGGTGCGTGCAGTCTTGTCCGTGACGCCAGCCGCGCCTGCCGTGCCCGTGAACCAATCCTTGCCGGGGCTGAGGCGTAGGATGTGCCCTCCACGTTGCCAGTTCCCGCCTTCTCAGGGAAGACCTTTTCCGGGGGTCTCGTGCCCTTCGGCATCCCCTGACCTCCAGGGCCCAGATTTCGGGCCAACATCCCCCTCTCTTCTTCCGTCTTGAGGTTTCACTCTCCGGGGGTGGTAAGGTTCCCGGGGCACACGCCCCTTCCTCTGCCGGGATTGGGCCCACGCGCCAGGGGTTTTGAGTACCCCTGGTTCCTGAACGCCGACAGTAGCCCCCGGGCGCTTCCGGGCAACAGGGGTCAATCTTGCCCGGGAGCGTCCCAATCGAGGCGCATGGGTCCAATCCGATTCGCGTATCCGCCGCCGCCTCTGTGGCGATGGACACCTCGCCATTTCTGCCGGCTTCCGCGGGTCCTGAGAAGCCGAACCTGCAACCACCTTGTCGCCTCGTTTCTGTTCTGCCAATGGGAGCGGTTACGATGCAATGATGCGGATTCATCTTTAAGACGTGGGAGATCGGGCGTCGGCCTCAACCTTAAATCTTGAACCGCAACGCACGTCCCCCTCAAACCGCTCCCCTGGCCCGCGCTTGCTCCCTTAATCTCCTCGCTCGCCCTCCCACTCTGTCTCCACTTGTCTCATGGCGCCTTCCAAGGGTTCGAGCTCCAAAAGGGCCGCGGTGCATCTACCGCCCACAAGACGCCACACTCCCGAGCGTGGGAAGTCTGGGATATGGCGTCGCCCTTCTTTCTACATCTAGAGGTGGTTCCCTTGCCCGAGGTGGCCAACTGTATTCTTCAGGCCACTTCTGGCCCCGGGGCCTCCCCTGGCGTGGTTTGGATGTGATGCATGGTGAGCTTGACATTCTTGCTGATGCCGGCTTCCTTCCCTGCTCCAGTTGGTGCACCTGGCGGGTCATGAACGAGGAAGAGGAGGTTCCCCAGCCTAACCCGGACGAGTGCGTCCTGTTTGCTTCCCATCTGGAGCACGGGTTCTCCCCGCCGGTTCATCCCATTCTCCGCCTGCTTCTTCGCTTGTACGGGGTGCAACTTCATCATCTGTCCCCTGACTGCATTACTCATATCTCCTGCTTCATCACTTGTTGCGAGGGCTTTTTGGGTACCCATGCCCATCTGGGTCTCTGGTGCTCCTTGTTCTTCTTGGAGGGCAGGATAGCCGGGGAAGAGACGCTGGCAAGGAATGCGGGACGGTAAGAGTTGTCCCGCGCCGCTCCATCTACCCCGACCTTGCTCTGCTGGGGCGTGCTGCGAATGGCAACGCTCATTCTTCTACTTCCCCGAGCTTCCCCCCTCATCTGGGGGCCAAGTCGTCCTCCGTTTCGCCGCGGCTTGCACGGCAATCCGGACGAGGTGTTCGTCCTTTCCGAGCGCCTGATGGTCCTTGTGGAGAAGGGTCTTATAGGCCTTGATCTTCTCATCACCTGGATGGCGCGGCGGTCCAGCCGCTCCAAATCCGCATCCATACGATCGGGGAGTGGTCTCCGGAGGGAGACTATAGCCGCATTTTGATGCGGGAGCTGCAGTTACAAGAGTTGGAGGGCTGGGTGCGGTCCATATCCGCTCTTCCCATGGGGCACCTTTATCAGCCAAGCATTCCTGCTTTTGCTGCGCTGAATCCTCCGCCCCTGGTAAAAGCCCTTGACTTTCTCCTGTCTCAGGTTCTAACTCACCGCCTGATCTCGTCGCTTTGCTTCAGTTGCTCCCCAGGAGCTCCTTCTGGCTAAGCGAGACCGTCTTTCTCACGGGCTTGATTTACCAAGGTCCATTTCATATGTATCCTTTCCAGGATATCCCCTTGAGCGCCGCGGTGGCGGCCGCACTGAGGATCGAGGTGGCCGGCCTTCCTCGCCCGACCGAGCTTCTGGGGCGGTTGGATAGGGCAATTGAGGTACCCCTTTTCCACCCACGTTCCCTTTTGATCCCGGACTCTTTTCTCACTACGTGTGCATATTGTAGGCCGAGAGCAAGGCTTCGCGGGAAGCTGCCAAGAGGTTGGAAGCTGTCATGGCCGAGCTGCAGTCGGCCCTTGCCGAGATAGAAGCAAAGCTGCTCCCCCGCTCGGCATCCCTGGTTCCCCGGGTGGTGCTTAGCTCCCGTGTACCTATCATGTGAAGAGAGTGGAACAGTGTAATTCCTTCTAGGGCTTCTTCTGAATCATTGTATCCAGTTCTTGAGATAACTTAGCTTACGTGCCTCGTTCCGAGGCGGGCGCAGAAGATCTGGCGTCGAGCCCCTTTTGCTGTGACCTTGTTGGTCCGCCTTCCTTTCCATTATCTATCGTTCCTTGAAGATGTTAGCCTTCTTTAATTTGTTGGCACGGCTATCCCAGGCCTGGCAAAGGAATGTCACGAGGGACCCCTATCTCCGGGTACGCGCTTTTTGTGGCACGGTGAACCTTGACTTAGCCGATAAGCTCACCCCCAGGGATCTGTTTACGGATGCTAGTTTTTATGACACGGTGAACCTTGGCCATCCCGACATGCTTACCACTGCGGCTACGTTCTCGGATACAGGTTTTTGGGTGGCACGGCGAGCTCCGACCTTGCCGATAGATTTTGCCGCTAGGGCTCCGTCTCCGGATACAAGTCTTGGTGGCACGGCGAACAATGGCCTTGCCGAAGTATTTGCCGCTCGGGCAGTGGTTCCGGATACAGATTTTCTGTGGCACGGCGAAACTAGGCCTAGCCGAATTTCCTTCCCTACACGTGGTAGGGTTTTCGGTGAGGGGTACTCCGAGGACGCGCGGGATCACGTGGTCCAAACGTCACACCTTCCCGCTCCCTCCTTCCCGGGGAACGGAACCGAGTTTGACGATGTTTCCGACTTCTGCGACCCTTCCCTAGGTTGGAGTTGATGCGAGCTGGTTGATAGTGCGATGATCCTTGGCCTGGCCGACAGCTCTGCCCTACGCCTGATAGGGCCTTTCCGAGAGGGGTACTTCGGGTTGCGCGGGATCACATGGTCCGAACGCCCCTTCTTTCGCCCTATATCGCTCTGGGAGGAGGAACCGTTCTCAGAGGTGTCTTCGGCTGAGACGGCCTTCCTCTGGTGGCGTATTTTGCTCGGCTAGGTTTGGGCCAGCCTCCCTTCCTTTTGGAGGGAGATAGCGTGGATTTAGAGATCCTTCTCTGGGCGCTCTTCTGACCCGGCGGCTTGGGTCACCGGGGCCTCGAATTCCACCATGTCTTCAAGCATGACACTCGCGGGGCACCTTGCGGCGGTGTGGTGTCCTTTGGGGACTTGAGCAACGTTGGGAAGGTGATTTCCCCGCGTCGGCGCAGCAAAATCCTCACCATCCCAATCACTATATCTTCAGTTGCTGTTCTTTCTTCGCGCTTTTGGGCCACGGCTGGCGCCCAGGCCCCCGGGTAGGTTTGGTTCCCGCGCATGTCCTTCGTGATAAGAGCACGAGTTGTCGAGGGATGGCCGCGACTTGGAGTTGGCCAGCGAAGGTGAGCGACACCCCCATCGACGCTCTCCCTCCCACGTCCTGATACTTCGACGTGGCCCAGCGGCGGGATCATTCCCGCTCTGGGGCAGTGGCAGAGCTGTGTGTTGATTATGTGGTCAATTGACAACACAAAAAATTTGTAAGCACCATAAAAGCTAGATATGAGTACACAATTTTGACCCTATAATTACAAGTTAATGACCTCAGATTTTGGTCTTTTGACATCGCTGAGTGACAATCCTTGCTCCGCCACTGCTCTGGGGTAGCCGCCTGCCAACCCCGAGCTGAAGCTGGCGGCGAGATCATGATGCAGGCATGCGGTCCCGGGCATCGGGGTACCGACCGTCGTCTTCTCCGTCTTCCGGGCTCGAGCCGTAGTCTTCTTCGTCGTCGTGGGGACAAGTTGCCCGGTGGGGCCGCGGCCCCGGCCCCTTCGGCTCCTCGGCCCTGGCGTCTCCGGCGCACCGAGACCGGCACTCCCGACGCGATGCCTTGGTTTGCCACAAGCGAAGCAGCCCCCGGACACGAGGTTAGCTTCCTGCTCCGTGTAGCGCTTCTTCCGGGACTCGGCGAGGCTGCGCACGGAGTTGCAATCCCTTGCGTCATGGGAATGCACCTCGTGGACCGACACTAGGGCCCGGTGTTACCATGGGATCGGAGCCCTCCACGACGAGGGTCGGCGAGAGGCTCCTCTTCCGTGGGTTTCCTGGCTCGGGTCCGCCTCGCCCCCGGCCGCCGCCCTTGCAGCTAGTTCTGGGGCCCTTCTCCCTTCCTCCATTCTGGCACACTTTTCCACCAGGGTGTATAACTCCTCTATGCCGTTGACGTCGTGGCTCCCGAGCTTCTCCAGCATGCGGACGTCGCGCACATTCCGGCGGTAGGCCTGGATGGCGACGGCCTCCGGCGTGCTGGGGTGAAAGCCCAGAGCATGACGGAACAGCTGTGTGTAACGCCGAAGCATTCACCAGGCTCATGCATGACGGCATTGAGGCTCCGACTGACCCCCATTCGGGAGGGTCCTGGCTGCTTCGCGACCGCGCCTCCCTCCTTGGCGCCAACGCCTTGGCCACCCTGTGCGGTTGGGCGCTGGCAGTCGCTCCGCTTCTTCATGGTCTTTGGCTAGCTTGACTCGTAGCGCGTGGAGAGTCGAGGGTTCCAGTGCAGCACGAGCGCCCCCCCTACCTGGCGTGCCAGATGTCGCGTATCGAACGCGGACACCAGGGATGCCGGGTACCCCCTATTGTTTCGGTAGGTGGGCGCGAGGTGCTCCGAAATCAGTCCCCGAGCTCAAACACAAGCACACAAAGATTTACCCGGGTTCAGGCCGCGTTGCCGCGTAACACCCTACGTCCTGCTTGTCTGGATGTATTGTGGTGGTGGTGGGTTACAAGATGGTGACCAGAGAGCCTGCACTACTCTCGTGAGCAAGGGAAGAACAAGCCCAGGGAGTTCCCGGGATTCGTTCTTCCAGCCCCCGAGTCTAAGTGGAAAGCTCTAGTTTGATAGCTAGCTAGGGTTTTTCCTCCTCCTTCTCTTCTTCTGTCCCTCGCCAACACGATCATGGACCTCCTTTTATACACCAAGGGGCTACCACAGTTGGCCGCTGCATGC